>VWYP01032526.1:20414-34534 GCA_013400435.1 Pycnonotus jocosus
CTTTTGGTACACTGTAAGATAGAGGCAAGCACTGTGTTGTTAAAGCTTGCACCTGGTTCCGCTTTTCCATGAAGGCTGAGATTGCAGTTTCTTCAACACTCTGTTTTTCCTTTGTGACTACCTTGAATGAAAATTAAAGCATACTTTTAGTTAAGTCTGCTTTAACTGCTACTTCTAAGAGAAATCTGACTTTTGGATTTCTTACGGTTACATATCAGCATTTTCACACAGCCAGTCCAGTATAGCAGTGAAAATGCTTCTGTTAACAACATGTAGGTCTTGCAGCTATGCACTAGATCACAGAAATCTGTCTAAATTATGTCAGCTTTTCTGAGTTACCAGAATTTTCTGTCATCAGCCTGTCTAGTTGTGTACATATCCCATATTACACTACCATTTCCTTCAATGATTACCATAAAAGTTTTGGTGTTGATACTGTAAATTCTAACTCCGTCCTTCAAATGCCAAAGACTCCTTGCAATAGGAGACTCTTTTGTTTCAGGTGCCAAGGAGAATTGTTCAGGAGCAGTAGGTCTTTGCAGGCTGATTCAAGGAATAAGGGATTTTGAACATACTGCTATTTTATGAGCTCACTCATAAAGAATAGCGACACAAAGACTAAGATTGTACATGATAACTTGTAACATTTGATGTCTGTGTATGTCTCAAAACAAAAGAGATACTATCCAAATTGGGAAATGTAGAAACATTTATTTAATGACATTTCTGAGGATTAAACAAAGAAAGCAAATTCTTTGATGCATTGAAAGATCTTTGACTCAGGAAATAGAAAAAGCAGAAAGGAAATATCCACCAGAAGTTTTGAGGTTGTTTGTGTGGAGCCAGGTGCAATTCTGTGGAGAGCTGAAACTTTGAACATTGAAATTGGGTCTAATTGTGACAACTTATTTGCTGACTGTTTCACTTGGCGCTTTTTCACTTGGCCTTTAAAACCATGCTCTGCAGACAGTGGCTTTTTAGACTGTTATGTAGCATGTACATTGTGTATTAAACATGAGTATATAAACTTACATCCTTCATATAAGGGAAATGTATCACTGAAGAATACAACTACTCAGTGCAGTGGATTGCAAAGTATTTATTCATGGACCAGTGGCAGAGCAAGAAAGCAATTCTAATCCTCAAATTTCTAGTATTGAACTACAATGGTTACTCTTAATGTTTGACTTGTAGAGCCCTGGGGAAATCAGTCACAGTTTTAATTTAGAGTAGAGGTAGTATTAAAACCATATTTTATAATTACCAAAATATAGACCTGAGATTGAAAAGGGGGTCTGGCACAGAACTAAGTTATTAATAATGAGAAACCATCACTGAAGAAAAGAAAATCCTTTTATGCAAAGACATACCTGTTTTGGTTTGGACGTTTTCTTTCAGAGAGTCAGTTCACTGCAGTCACCCCAATTAAGAAACCCACTAACTCAACAAATGCAGATGAATTGGCAGCAGCTGAGATTCTTCCTGAAAGAAGGTAAGTGTCCAGTTATTTGTGTACATTCCTGATTTAGAGCAGGACTACCTTAATCCATGTGCTACCTGGGAAGCCCGGATAAAACAGCAAGCTTCTGCTCCTATTCTCTTGGTAGAAACCTTTCTAAAACCTCTTTTTACAGTCACTAGAAAACAATGAAGATAGAGTTTTAAAACTATGTAACTCAATATCATCTGTTTTTCATCATGCACCTTCTTATTGCAGGTCTCCAAAGGACTGTAATTTCTACATACATCTCTGGATTTAAACTTCAACAGACTTTCAAACAGAAATTCCTATAATACATTGCACTTGATTTAATTTTCTTTGTTCTGTCATGTCTGGTAATACTTTAGTGATATCTCTGAAATAATTAGTGTTTTAACACTGAGGAAAAAGTAATAGACTAATTTGTTCATGTAACAGGTGTCAGTCAGTGGAATTAGATCTCAACCTTGCACATGTGGATAGCAACCAAAAGAAGAGAAAAGCCAAAATATTTGGAAGTCTTGAAAGAGGCCTAGATAAAGTGATCACAATGCTTACACCAAACAAGAAGAAACGGTGCACTAGAGACTGTCCAAGGAAACTTAAGGTATGGTTGCTGCAAAGGTCTTACATAAGAATAAGTATTATTATAATATTAAGTAATTATTTTAATTATGTATTAAATATTATCTTACAGTAATTATGATTGAAAATATCCAGTAGCTTCAGAAACAGTTCTGTGAAAGCTTCTGTGACCAGTCTTGCTTGAATGCTACAGTAAAGTGCTCTTACAAAATCACTGATAACAGGACAGTGCCCCAGTTATCAAATTCAGTCATCTGTTAGTCTGGGTTCAGGCAACAGATCCAGGCAGGAGTTTGCCATTGCTGCTTATAGCCCATCTAAACTGAATGTGAAGGAAGCAGCATGGTTTTAAAGGATCCTACTAGCCAGCTTTTAACCATCTTATTTGTATAGAGATCCCTCACTAAAAACCTGACTTCTTTCTATTGGAAAAAGGGCACAAAGTGTGCACAGGTTGATGGCCTGTTGTGACAGGTAGCTGAATAACAAGAGACAGTTAACAGGCTGTGCTGAACTGAGGGGCTGAAATGGACATATTTGTGGCTTCAGAACCATCCACCTACAATGGATACTACTGAGCAGGAAACACCTTGAGCCCTCGTGACCCACAAAAGCAGTATTCCAATTCAACTTCCACATTCCAAAATTCAGGCCAAAACATGTATGGTGCTTTAAACGTTTTAGATGTCCACCAGCAAGGTTACCATTAAAAAAAAAAAAATTGGTACTTGCAGTGGGCCACTCTCTATTAAAGGGCACAGAGACGCCCATCTGCTGGCCTGATATAGAGTCACAAGAAGTTTGCTGCCTACCAGCTGCTAGAACCCATGATGTTGCTGAGAGGGTACCCCAGCTTCTCAAGGGCATGGACAGCTACCTGCTACTCTCTTATCATAAGGGTAATAAATGATGCTGCAAGCCAAACAACAGACAAGATCAAGGAAGACAATTAACACCTGGTGAGGCAGGTAAAAACATTGGTGCCCAAATCATCTTCTCATAGTTAGAGAAAAGGGGACAGCCAGAAGCAAATGCATAGTGCAGATCAACATCTGTCTTCATGGCTGGTGCCATTGGGAAGGTTTTGCCTTTTATAACAATGGGTTGTACTTCAATGATTGTAGCCTTTTAAGCAGAGGTGGGATGGATCCACCTGTCCAAAGCAGGCAAGAGAATCTTTGGCAGCCCCCTAGTGACCATGGGATAGTGGAACATGGGATCTGTGTGGTGGAAACAGAGTGGTAACAGGACTAGAACCCTAAACTTCCAGAAAGTTAACTTCAACTTCTTCAGAGATCTACTTAGAGGAATCCCATGGGATGGGGCTCTAGAAGAGAAGGGAGTCCAAAAGAGCAGTGATTTAGGCATCACTTCCTCCAAGCTCAAATTCAGCATATCTCTCTGATAAACAAGCTAGGAATGGGGAGCAGGAGGTCTGCATGAATGAGCAGGGAGCTTCTAGCAAACCTCAAATGGGAGAAAGAATTTTATGAGATATGGAAAAAGGGACAGGTCATGTAGGAAGACTAGGAACATTGTCAGAATATGCAGGAATGCAATTAGGAAGGTTAAGGCCCACTTGGAATTGAGCTTGGGAAGGGATATCAATGAAAACAAGAAGGTATTCTACAAGTATATCAGCAGCAAGAGTCAGATTAGGGAAAATGTGAGGATGCTGTTGAGTCAGATGGGTGCTCTAGTATTGAAAGACACAGAGAAGGCAGAATTAGTGAATGCCTTCTCTGCCTCAGTCTTTAAGCTGGGGATTTGGCAGATCCACTTGAAGGCTGTGGTGCCATTCAAGTGGAAAATGGATAGGCTGGAAAGCTGGGCAAAGAGAAACCTAAGGACGTTCAACAAGGGCAACTACAGGTCCTGCACCTGGGAAGGAGTAAGCCCAAGTACCAGAACAGATTGGGAGGGACCTACAAGAGACCAGCTGTGTGGAGAAGGACCTAGAGGTGCTGGTGGATGACAAGCTGACCATGAGCTGACAAAGTGTCCTGGGGGCCAGGAGGGCCAGTGGGATCCTGGAGTGCATTAGGAAGAATACGGCCAACAGGTCAGGGAGGGGATCCTGCCTCTCTTCCCTGCCCAGGTGAGGCCACATCTGGAATGCTGTGTCCAGTTCTGGGCTCCAGAGTTCAAGAAAGACAAGGAGTTGCTGCAGAGGGTCCAGCAGAGGCCATAAAGATAATTAACAGGGTGGAGCATCTTTTTATGAGGAGAGACTGGGAGCTGAGCCTGTTTAGTCTAAAGAGGAGAAGACTGAGAGGGGATGTCATCAATCCATATAAATACCTCAAAGGGGTGTCAGAGGATGGGGCCAGACTCTCTTCAGTGGTGCTCAGTGATTGGATGAGGAGCAATGGCCATAAAATAAACCACAAGTTCAACTTCCACATGAGGAGGAACTTCTTTTCACTGAGGGTGGCAGTGCACTGAAACAAGCTGCCCAGGGTTGTCATGGAATCTCCCTCTCTGGAGACATTCCAAGCCCACCTGGATGCATTCCTGTGAAACCTGTTCTAGGGGGCCCTGCCTTGGCAAGGGGATTGGATTGCATGATCTCCAGAGGTCCCTTCCAAACTTACTGGTTCTGTGATTCTGTGTACATCACTCAAATGCAACTTATATACTTCAGAAGCTATGCAAGAAAAAAAATGTACTTGTATCTGTAGGCAACATGTTTGAAAAATATAATTGTCATGAAAGAGGGCATGTTGTTTACCAAGGCATAAGCAGTTGTGTAGAAGCCAGTGATGTGTCCCTTCAGCTGACTGGCTGCTGGGATACTCTACTACACACTGAGAACTCTGTGTCAGTTGTGCATGTTCAGGGCAAGATGTTGGGCTACAAACTTGACCAGCTGATCAGACAGGAGTCTAGACTATGCCAATAGTCCAGGAACCTGAGCAACTGGAAGCTAGATATTCTTTCTCTAAATGCCTTTAGCCTTCTGCCTCAGTTTCTCTTGTCTATAGTATATGCAAAATTCCCGAGGAATATCTAGAGACACTGGGTTGCAGTACAGCAAGACAGTGTTACAGCAGTTATATCAGAATTACTTACATTTAAATCCAAATAAGGACCTCAAGAAGCTCACTTCTACTGACTTTGCATCCTTATCTTATGTTAATTTTTCAAGCTTTTTTTCAGTCTTGCCTTCTCTTGGCTGCTTCTGTGACTTCAGAAGCCAGATAGGACATATTGGTATGTTACAATTGTCTTACGCTTCCTCCCAACACCTCTGGGCATCTGCTAGTTATTCAAGAGGTCACTTAGTGCACAAGATTGTTAAATGAAATAACTAGATGTGATTAAAACCCCCTGTAACAGTAAATTTAAAAGTAGTAAGTAATCTCTTTCCTTTATACATGAAAAGTTGCATGGTACTATGCCTGTTCCTTGTTATCAGAAGGACTCTGTCTCAGCTTTAGGCCATTTCTCGGCTCTGGACCATACAGCAGGGTGATAGGTTTGGGATGTTGAAACATTTGTCACCATGGTTAGCTGTTCTGAAACTTCCTTAATGAAAACTTCTTGCAATGCTTTTAGGTTTAGGAGAGAGTTTTTTTATTATTATTCCTTGAATTGTTTTAACAAGTTGATTACTTTTAGGCACACTGTAACATTACCACCACTCATCTGCTGAATCCAGATGAACTGTTGAATGAAGTCATTGTTGTTCTTTCAAAGAAGCATGTGGAATATGTTCAGAAGGGGTGAGTGTAAAATATGATTAGTTCAACTTGTATTTGTCGAAATGGTTGCTAGCCCAGTCCTTAAAACGCAAAGTATTTAAACTTAGTTTCTTGACCCTGTTGTAAAATAATCTTTGTAGAAAGTGTACACAGCACTAAATGTATGTGTGCGATAAAACCTGCCCACACAGTGCAAAATTGTTAAGTGTGTTCTAGCAGAGCTCTTCCACCAACAGGTATAAACCAATAGTAGTGGGGTAATACTTAGGAAAAATTCACATCAGCCTGTCCCATGTGAAGTTTCAAATAGCAGAAGTTGTTTTAGGTATAGTCACATGACCAAATGGGACAGTTTTGGAAAATTGTGTGGATAGATTTTAACTCTTATTCTTGGCAATTAAAAGACATTAGCCTTTAGGCAAGAGGTGAGTATATTTTAGAAAGTGTGTAGAAGCTACACACCTTTTTGTGGATTATTTGAATTAGTATTGTTTACTAGCTACACTAAGATACTGATTGGTTAGATTGGTTCTTACTTTTAATCAAACTGAAAGACTATTTTCTGATTTCCCAATGCATGAAATAACCATTATGCTCACTTTTCAAAATGCATTTTCTCAGGTTTTTGAGTATTCCAATGATGGGTATTGGTAGAATATCAGAGTATACATCAACCTCTGATGCATTTCCAAACTCATAATGTGGAGGGATGCTGGATTGCACAGCAGCACCTGCTCCCATTGTAATCATTCAAACTCTGCATTCAGTTTTTCCTATTTTCACACCAACTGAGCTGCAACCAGCAGAGAGGAGAGTGTTCTTGTCTAGGAAAAACATGGGAACTTTCCATCATTCCAGCTCTGAGGATGGGGGTTGCAGGGGTTCTTATGGCAGGGTAGGACGTTGGTGCTGCATATTGATCCTAGGGCATAATAATAAATATGATGCCCAGAAACTACAGTATTTATAAAGCTCAGGTGACTAAATTGTGGACTGTTTCACAATATTCTGAACAGCAATGGGATATTTTATTTAAAGCGCTTCTATTATTTTAAAATAGCATTGCAAAACAAACATGAAATTATTCAATAATTTTACTGTTTTCCCTTCTGTTTTGCAGTTATACCCTGAAATGTCAAACACGGTCAGATTTTGGTAAAGTAACTATGGAGTTTGAGTTAGAAGTATGTCAGCTCACTAAGCCTGAAGCAGTGGGTATCCGGCGACAACGGCTTAAAGGTGATGCCTGGGTATACAAGAGGCTGATAGAAGACATCTTATCTAGCTGCCAAGTGTGAGTGGCAGAGTCTTTTATCACGATGTTTTAGAAAGGTCTTTTCAGAGAAGTAATTCTTTGTCACAGTCACAGCTATATGTGAAAAATCTGTCATCTTGAGTTTTTAACCATCCTTCTTTGTACATACTCCTTCTGTATGCTCCTTTTAATATTAGGTTCGTAATAAATGTTCTGCGATTGCAACTTTTCTGGAGTGAAATTCTGTAAGCCATTCCCTTGCTTACATGCTTTTCACATATCTGGGTTAAAATACTGGTTTTATGTGCTGAAGCTTATTGTGGGATGTCTTCAGTTATCAAGTGCATGGTGCACAGTAATAGTCATTTGCATAATTCTCTTCCTGTCTCTGCTTAAGTAGGATTTATTGAGATCATTAACTAAGTCACAGCTGTGGTTCCCAGAGTAACACTATATGCTCAGTGTTTTACAAAATAGGATGGGCTTCAATAAATGTGAAGTCAAGAGTGCTAGGATTTAAACTGAGCCCATATAAAGCATTGTGCTATCTCATTATGAAGCCTCAGTGATGCTTAACAAGCCTGTGCACTTTCTGATGCTCCTGTGTTAACTTGATGATAGGAGGATCTCTGAAGAACACCACCACCTTTGAACTGTTCTGAATAAAGAAGGCATTTGTCACCCAACTGTCAACAAGGACTTCAGTGACACCTTTCAGAGAACTTAAGCACCAGAAATAAAACTTGAAATATGCAGAACAAAGCAAGAACATATAAGAGTAGACTGGGGGATTGCTAGCATACCTTAAAAAAAGATGCATATCTCGCTATGCTTGTGCTAGGTGTTGTGTGGAGTGCTTATTTCTGCCTTTAGTTGTCCTGCAGCAGAAACCAAACCAGGCTAAGCCCAAGCACCAGCAGTGGGAATACACATGTTGGAACCTTTCGCTATGCGATGACATTCAGTAATACCTGGACAAGTTGACATTGTGCTGAAGCTTTTTCTTAAAAAGCAGGAGTTAACTGCCATATGCTGCATGTAAGCCCCATGTTATTGCCCCTTAACTAAAGCCTGAGCCACATCCACCCAAGAGTTGGGTGGGTGAGAGAGCTGAGCATTGCTGGAAGCTTGCAGTGACTGACATGACATCTGGCTGCTAATGAAAGCTGTCTGTGTGTTCTCTGTGACATCACCTCAGGAACTGTAGGGTTGTTTTCTCTGCATCAAGATAGAAGCATCCATCAATTTTGTTTCCAATGCTCAGTTGTCCACTTGCTGCTTTATAGACAGATAAAAGGAACAGGAACATTTTTAGTGGATTTCAAGAAAAAGTAGAAATGTTGGGAAGGAAGAAGAGCAAAGAGAGAACTGCTGCTCCTTGAAATGCTTCTGGTCAAAGACATTTTAGGTACAGAAGGGACTAGTAGGAAAAGCAGGATGTGAACAATGACACAAACCCACCTGAGCGATGGTAAGAGAGGTAGTAATGAGAACCAGGGGTGGATGGTGACATTAATTGGTAAGAGGGTGTGGAACATGATCATGTTCACTTTGGAAACGCAATCTAATCAAGGACCTTGTCAAATGGGATACTAAGGAAAAGTAGGAAAGTCAGAAATTAAAATAGAGGGATACAAGTCTGACAGGCAGTTCTACAAGAAGGTTAAGATTTGATGGTTATGATTCCCTTCAACTTTACACATTTTATGATTCTAGTCTGTGTCTGAAAGACAATGAAACAACCCTGTCAGTCACAGCAGGTGCAGGGGCTCTGGGGAAACTGCATCAAAACAGAACTTTGCACTTGGTGAGGCTGGAATCTTGAGGGTCTAGGGTGTGGAGAGCGCTGGTGCAATGGTGCCAGCTGATGGGGCAATGCACAGAGGTCTCAGCTTGGTGCTGGCTACGTCCCTCCAGCCCACATGTGTACATGCAAGCCCCAGCAAATGAGAAACTGGACCAGCATGAAAGCTGGCCTCAGGTCTGGGTGTCACATGGGCAGAGGGTAGGTACTGGTTTTGAGGGGGGCACAGAAGCCTGGAGTGTGTCCATGGGCCAGAGTGCAAGCCCTGCATGCTTGCACTGAGCACCATGCTGAACCAAATGGTGAGCGGGGGCTCGTATGGGATGAGTGCATCAGGGTCCAGAATAGTTTCTGGGTACCTTTGACTGTGCCTGTGCTGTTGCGGGCAACTGCTTTTGACATCCATTAACTGCTAGTACTAAAGTGTGAATGGTGATCCCCACACAGTGCAGGAGATCTCATATGTAGTGTGTGACTGGCACCTGAATTAAAGATTTGTGTTGGTAAAAACAGAGCTAGCCTATTTTTCTAATAAATTGGTACTTAAAACTTCATATCAGCACTTAGATACTTCCAATATTCCCAGCCGCGACAATACTCGTTTGGTTCTGCATGCTGAAATTTGAGTCTGCTAAATATCGGGTATCAGTTGGAAATCAGCTAAAACTGTCCATGGAGCAGCCAAGGGTTGTAGCTGATGTGTATCTGGAGTGCTGCCAGTATCATGTGATCTCTGATTTTCCTTGCTTTCTTGTTTCAATACAAACTTCTCCCCAAGAATTTGGCTTCTGCCTGGAATTTGATCAGAATAAAATAAGTGTAGAAGATGGAAGGGCTGATAGAAGGAGGCATATTGATAGCAGTATTGCTAATGAAAAGCATGATGTGTTTTAAATCACCAGTCACAGTCATAAAGCCCAAGGGCTGAAGAATTGAAACACTTACTTGCCTTTGCATTCCTTGAGTTTTAAATTCATGAATGACTATAGAAATATCCTGGAATATCCAAACTGCTGCTGCCTAAAAACATTCTCTGTATGTATCTATCTTCTCCCTATGGTGGCAAAACTGATGTTGTGAACAGACAAGAAGTAATTAGGATATCTTGTTCATTCTTTTTAGGCTAAAGATCACTGATTTGATTCACATTGTCTTACAAGCTCTGATGTGTGAAATAAGGTTCTTCTTCATAGGCTACCATCCTGACTTTTGTTACTAAAATTCCTTGTTGTGAATGCATAACATTTAGTGATAGAAATTAGAAAACAGCCAAGAAACAGGAATCATGTATATATATATTTTTTTTAACCAAACTGCTGCTACTATATCACTAATTTTTTTACTAACGTTGCTGGAAATCTGTTTCTGCCTGACCTCAGGTGGAACTCGAAGATGAAAGCAAGGATTAAAAGATAAAGGAGCTATATGGATGAGGAGAAGCATAGGTTGCATGCCAAGCTTGTGGAAGCCTTTGCACAGACACAGGGCCAGAAGGTTTGCCTTGCCTGCCTGCATTCACTCACCCAGGTTGTATAATGTCATGGCTATCTGTCAGTCTTGAAAGGGTGCTTGCTTTGCAATTCCTAGGCGCCTGTACTAACATCAATCCCTTGGAATTTCTGTTAGAATCTAAACTCAATTTATGTTCATTATTGTCCTGGTTTGAGCTGAGATCGAGTTAATTTCTTCCCAGGAGCTGGTACAGTGCCATGTTTTGGGTTTAAGAGGAGGATAACATTGGTAACACACAGACATTTCAGCTGCTGCTGGACAGTGCTTAACCTAAGGCAAGGGCTTTTCAGGTTCTCACACTCTGACAGGGAGCAGTCCAGGGGGTACAAGGATTTGAGAGGGGGCACAGCCAGGATAGCCAAACCCAACTGACCCAAGGGATATCTCCAGCCATAAGGTTTCAGCAGCAGCATTTAACCCTGTGGTTTGGCACTCGCCAAATGGCAGACATCCATGAAAGCCTCTCACTCACCCTCCCCTCCTGCAGCTGGGCAGAGGAGAGAAAATTTATTGAAAGGTTCATGCTTTGAGATAAGGACCAGAAGAACACACTCCAAGGGCAAAACAAGCTCAATTTAGAAATATTAAGTGAATTTATTACTAACAAAATCAGAGTAGGAAAATGAGAAATAAAATAAGCCCCTAAAAATACCTTTTTTCCCCCTAACACTTCCCTCCCTCCCAGGGACAATGAAGGGAGACAGGGGATGGGGGTTTTGGTCAGTTCATCACAGAAGCTTGTTTTCTGCTTGGCTCAGGGAGAGAAGTCATTCCCCTGTGAGATCATGGTGTCCCTTCCCATGGGAGTCTATTCACTGAGAACTTCTCTAGTGTGGTTCCAATCTCACAAGCAGCAGTCCTCCCAAAACTGCTGTGGTGGGGCACGCTCTTCCATGGGAGGCAGTCCTCCAAGGACAGACGGCTCCAGTTTGGAAGGAGATCATGGTGTCCCTTCCCATGGGAGTCTATTCACTGAGAACTTCTCTAGTGTGGTTCCAATCTCACAAGCNTGGATCCCCATGGGCTGTGGGTGGATCTCTGCATCCCCTGTGGATCCCCAAGGGCTGTGGGTGGATCTCTGCATCCCCTGTGGATCCCAGGGGCTGTGGGTGGATCTCTGCATCCCCCATGGATCTGCAAGGGCTGTGGGTAGATCTCTGCACCCTCCATGGATCCCCATGGGCTGTGGGTGGATCTCTGCATCCTCTGTGGATCCGCAAGGGCTCCAAGGGCACAGCTGCCTCACCATGGTCTCACCACAGCTTGCAGGGGAATCTCAACTCCAACACCTGGAGCACCTCCTTCCCCTCCTTCTCCACTGACCTTGGTGTCTCCATGTTGTTTCTCTCATATGTTCTCACCTCTTCTCTAGCTGGAATTAAAACAGTGCCACTACCTTTCTTTTTGATTTCTTAAATATGTTCTCACAGAGGCATTACCATCATCTCTAATTGATCCGGCCTTGGCCAGCAGCATGTCCATCCTCAGAGCCATCAGGGATTGTTTCTGCCAGGCATGGGGAAAGGTTCTAGCAGCTTCTCACAGAAGCCACCTCTGTGGCCCCCCTGCTAACAAAGATCAGGTCATACAAAACCAGCACAGGGGAGCAGGAAGAAGGAAGGGACAGCATTTGTCTTCTTGGTTGTTGTGGTTAGCATGAAGGAATCTTGCTGTCATGGGTTTAGCTGAGCACCTTCTTGCCCATGGAAAGAGGGGAATTAATTCTTTGATTTACTTTGCTTGTGTGCTTTTTCTTTGTCTATTAAACTGTCTTGATCTCAAACCGAAGGTTTTAACTTTTACCCTTCCATTTCTTTCCCCCATCTCACTGAGATGGGGTGAGCAAGTGGCTGTGCGGTGCTGAGTTCTCAGCTGTGATGAACAACTGTCATGACAACTGTACATGAAAGTTGTCTTGACATTACTACTATGCTCAAGTCTTATCTCTTGATGATGCTACCTTTTGTCCAAGTATACGAGTAATTACAACTTACCAATGTATAATTTGTAAGACTGAATTCACTAAACTTTGGGACCTTATCTTGACTCTCCATCTCATTGTCCCAGTGTTGAGGTGATCTTGTTTCCTCGTCTTTAAAAGCAGGTGGTCCTATTCTTCTTTTTCTACCAGAACTACTGCTCATAGTACTTTGTGCTATGGATATTCATGTTCTTTCTGCTGTACATGTTCTCAGTTCCTCCTTTCTGTTCCTATATGATTATCTTCAGTTCTGGGCCCATCATGACTAGAAAGATACTTGTCTATTGATGAGGGAGCATCAGTAGCAATTGAGATAAGTATGGGAGTGAGAGTTAGATTCAATGTACAGGGGGGTTCCTGAGCTGAGGGCTGCCCAAGCAGCAGACCCCAGCCCCATCCAGACTTGGAAGACCCTGACAGCCAACTATCAAGGAGGGGGCAGTGCCAGAAGCAGCAAAGGAGATTCAAATGGCTCTAGGGAATGCAAATGATCCAGAACCAGGAGAATAGGGGTGAGAAAACGGGGATGTGCTATGTCAGTTTCTATGGATGGGATGCGCAGGAAGGGCTGCTCTCCAGCTCTCTGGAAGCAGCCAATAGAGGCAGAAAACTGACTGAGTAGTTGGAGGACACAAAGAGACCTTTTCAGCACCAATCTTAATGGCATGTTTTCCCTCAGGTACAGTCTTGGCATTCCACAGAGCTGCTGGAGTTTTGGCATGCCCCTTAGCTGCTGAAGTCACTGCGTTGACCATGTCAGAGGCCTCCAGACAGGCAGGCCTGCTGATGCTACATACAGCTCTCCAGATCTCAGGTTATCAGGAGTGCTGGATGCCTCTCTGTGGCTAGCAATCATTCCTTTTTCAGGTGTTGTCCATGTGTGTGCATCACCAGATAAAGAAACAATGACAGGAAGTGAATACACTGTATTCAAGAGAATGAGAGATTGATGGATTCTCAGAGGTGCTACAGTCTAAGGAGTCTTGAACTTCTGTTGAAGCAGAGAGCCAGATGGATTCAGAATGCTGTCACATACCTAGTCAAAGGTCTGGAATAGGAGAGCTGGAAGCTGGTCTCTGCCAGTTCTAGGAGAAAAGCTCCTCCTCCTGAAAATATGATGATGATGAGTAGGACTGGCACTTTTTACTATAGGTGGGAAGGTCTGGAACCAGAAAGACAGTCAACTGATGAGGTGGATGAAGGCACTTCTAGGACGGAGTGGGGCCAACTACGGCAACAATCTACTTCTGTGTCATTCTACCCTCATTTGTTAAGAGGAAAAGAATAGTTCTCATGACTCCCTTCTAAGGGGAACAGAGGGTTTGATATTGAGCCTGGACTAATTTACAGAGAAGTCTACTGTTTACCAGAGGTCAAGTAAGGGACATTACTGGAAAATTCTCCAGTCTGCAAAGGCTCTCTGATTGTTATCTGTTACTGGTTCTTTAAGTCAGCAGTGATGAGACAATAAAGAGAAGTCTGAAGGTAAAAGGAATTTCAGGACCTAGGGATGATTGAAGGATCAGGACCACAGATAGTGTTTTCCACAGTCCTTCCAGTGCCAAGGAATAATATTCAAAGAAACAATATTCAAAGGAACAGGCAGATCCATCAGATCAACACTGGGCTTTGGTGCTGATGTCATTAGAATAATGTTGGATTTTTGGCCATGGGGTGGTCTATACAACACCTGATCTGCTGACACCTGATGGGATGCACCTCTCAGAAGGGAAAAAGGTTGCTAGCATAGGAACTAGGAGAACTCATTGATAGAGTTTTAAACTAGTTTGGAAGGGGGA
>VWYP01032530.1:4047-53092 GCA_013400435.1 Pycnonotus jocosus
TTTTTTTTTTGGGAGCAGGGAAGGGATTTGTTTTATTTCACTATTCCTGTGTAAAGTTGTAATGCATGGTAATTTATAAATACTTCAGTAGGGAAGTTTGTAGAAAAAAGGGTAATTTTTTAGAACTATTTCCCAGAACAGTAAAGGGTGTGTTTTCAGCAGTGAGTAACAAAAGCATAAAGTACAGAAAACTGAGTTACTTAAGGAGTCTCTCTCTATGTCAAATAAAAAGTGAGTTGTTATCATTCTAAAAGGTCTCTTGACTGCCAGCAGTGCTTATTTCAGCTGACAGCTATAGCAGTTTTGTAAATGTAACTTAATTCTATTTAAACATTTGGATACAGAGCCAGGTCACAAGGAATGCTGAAAGTTTTCTGTGTTCCTGACTGTCAATAGAATTAAGAGGCATTTATCTCCTTTCAAAAACTAGACCTTGAACTCTTCCACATGCACTTTTGCTTCCATTTTTCTTTCCATCTAGCCAGTAGCTAACTCCACTGGCTTGAAGAGTGCCAGCAACAGAGCAACATAATTTAGAGAAATATAGAGATCTGTAATAAAGAGAAATTGTTGGGGCCAGAAGGGAAGTTTCTAATAGTCTATTCCTGCACTTAAAGAGTATGCTTGCTTGAGCAGCCCTGATTCCAGCAGTTTCTTTTCTGTAGATTTTGAAATCTGAATATTCTTTGAAATAGGTAATTTAAATTTGTGTTCCTGGAATTCATGTTCTTGTTTTAAAATGAGATATGTGAGATACTATTGATAATGCCTTCTAGCCACAATTCAGAGTTTGGTGGTTACTCCCCAGCACAGATGTCTGTCCTCTGAAAAAACAGATAAAATAACACTGAGGATGGGTGGCTGCGTAGAGGAGTAAGGGAAAAAACCAAAGATCCAGGGTGAAGGACTTGGCATTTTTTCATTCAGTTTGTTGTAGGATTGCTCCAAACAGCAATTCTTCCAGGATCCAGTTTTTTTCTAGACATTACCAAGGGACTACTTCTCAAAAAAAGAGTGATCTTTGACAGCACCCTGAGAGAGTGATGAGCTGGGAAGGAGACAGCTGGGAGAATGAACTATTTATTCCTACCTCTGAAGAAGTTCCTATTTTTTCACTGCGGCCGGGGATCTCCTAAATTCATTTGAGCCAAGTTGAGAATTAGGTACATCCCTCCAAGGACAATGTCACTGACATATGGAAAAAGGAGTTCTAAAAAACACATGTGATATTTCAGCCACTTTTAGTTTCATTTCTGGGTTTGTTTGCTTGTCTGCATTTCTCAGCAAATAGGAGAGACCTACATCCAACCTGATAGGAGTTGCTCTTGGAACTGTATTTGCCCTTACTGTACAGCTGAAAAGTGGAGACACACAAGGAAGGCAACCAGGACAAGTGCAAATAAATAATTTTCATCCAGTGCACACATTATAGGGACTGTGTTTTCAACACACCAAAGAAGCTTTATTTTATGGACAAAATCAAATTGGTATATGTAGTCCCAGGTCAGATGGTAACAGAAATAGAGTCATTGGTTTATCTTTTTAGACCTGCTTGTGAATCTGGGTTTATTTTTGTAGGCCTGCTTATGAATTTGGCATTTTCTGAACTCCTGAGAACAGTTTTGTGATGCAGGTTCATGATCTTGTTTTGTAGCAGAATTTCTGTGTGATGTGGTAAAAAAGACAGACTCTGCCACACTTAAAAGGAAAAGGTTACTGATCTCCCCTACAGGTATTGCCCAGAGTGTTCATCTCTGGGTTGCTTAGGTGTTATTTTGAGGTGGTTTCTACTGTACACAAAGCACCGTGACCTCACTGAGAGTAGCATGCACTCAGAAAGGAATGCTTCTCAAGTTTTGCTGAGAGATGGAGAACACAACAGTTTCAGCAGGACTGCATTTACCACACCCACTGATATTCAGCTAAACAAAACCAAAGCTGGAAAGACTTCACTGATTTCTCTGAATTGTGCATATTAGTGAACTGACATAGAATTTCTAAGCACTCTTACATGTGTTGATATCTTGTCTTAGTAATAAGTTTCACCATTTAAAAAGCAAAGTGAATCCATTAACCATCAAAACCAAAGCAAGAAGCATGCCTGTGCTGTAGCTAATTACAAATACTGAGATGTTCCTTCCCACAGATTGCTTAAAGACAAAGGAGGTGGATGATACAGAAAACAGAAGAAACAAATGGCATATAAATAATCTGTCTGCTCAAGCTGTTTGTTCCAATCCAACACCTGTTGGTGAGGTGTCCTATAAACATCAAACATCCTGTGGGATGGAAATTAGGTTTTTGATTTTGGTTTCAGTTTTTTTTTATTCTTCCTTGGTTTGTGGGCATGAGTGGAGAAGGAGAGATTTTAAACAGAAAAACCCTGCCAGAGAAGTAAGGTAAGATCAGAGTTCAATGCTCAGATTTCAGTGCAGTTCCTTTGCAGTATCCTTGTAGCCACAGTCTCCTTCTCTCACAAACTCAATCCATCTACATCCCTTCCCACACTCAGACCCTGATTTTACCCAGTGGTCAGTTTATGTCAATATTTTTTTCATACTCAATGTCTAATTTTCAGATTCAGATTTGACTGGAACCAATTTTTTCCTTCTTGCACATAAACAGAAAATAAAACAGCAAAATGGATTTACAGTCTTGAATCTCCCAGCTTCCTAAAAGCCCTGTCTGTAGAGATGCATCGTGTCAGTGTGTATGGAAAACCAGATGTCTGAGCCTGCCAAGAAATTTTGGAAAATAACCCACAAGGGCATGCTGAAGAAACTGGCAGAAAATCTGGTGCTAAGGGGCATCCTCCAAAAGATTGAATTCTTAATTATTTCATGTGTCCTGCTGGATCTTTCAAGTTTCAATGCTGTGCTACTGGATTTCATCTTAAACACTTAAGCAAATCTTCTGCTACAGCCTATCCTTTTTGAAAAGCCTGTCATAACAAGTTCCTGTCATAGCATAAGGAGGATGATAACAAAATCCCTTTGTAGCAATAAATACTGCAGCCACAGCAGACAAGAGCCAGCAATTGAACTTTGCTCTTTTCGGTGATGACACAAATCTGGTGTCAGTTTGCCTTGATCAATTACTCACGGTGCAAGGTAGTACAAGTGAAAGCAGGACCTAATGTTTTAAATATTATTATTACATGTTATGAAGTAGTTTTGTAAAAAAGTAAAGGTTTTGTGATAGGATTATTTGAAGTGAAAAGCCAGAATCAGGCTTTTGGGCTCTGGAGCTGGCACATGTGTGTCCTGCAGTGAGGGAATAAAATCATCTTGCTCTTACCTACTGCGTTAAATAAAAGATCAGAAAACCTAATTCCTTTCTTAAAAACCTTAGGCTGTAAGACTTCTGCTCTCCAAATCAGTGTGCTCACTTAACATGCAGTGAGCTATACTTGAAAGGTCACAAGGTAGCACTGAATCATTATCTATTTGAAAGAATTAAGAGATAAGGTGGGGAAAAAAGTCAAGTCTATTTTTAGCTTTGAAATTTACGGCTGTGATAGCATCTGGCCAAATGAAAGTGATCTGATCAAAATGCTGAAAGGCAAAGATATCTATCCTTCATGCATCTTTTAAGAGCACTGCAAGCCAAGACGTTGGAACCGTGGGGAAGAAGTTAATCTTACCTTCAACTGAAAGATTTACTAAAGCCCATGGCAAAGAATTTAAATGTTAACAGATCAATTTCTCTTACAGAAATACAATTCTACCAATTCTTTTACATTTGTTATTAATCTAAAGGCAAGGCTCCACAGAAAAGACAATTCATCTTTGTATAATAAGACCACATGAAATTATGCAGATATTAAGAGCTTCTTTGTCGCCTCAGAATTGTAGGATTAGGCTGCTTTAAGTAGCTAAAGGGAGCCAAATCACTGGGACTCTTCAATCCCACATCTCCAATCCAGTCCAATCTCTCTAATCCCCCAACCTGTAGGGAAGAAACTGCTTGAGCACTTTAAAATTTATATCAGTGTATATGGCTGTATATGAGGATGCATTTTTAAGGAAATGCTAATTCAAAAGAGGTTTGAAAATGGTGAGAACTGGGATCACTTTGATATATTTTAAAGTAAATGGCATAATCCAAATTTATTTCCCAGGGTAGTTCTGTCTCTTGCAATTTTGCTTTCTCCCTTGTGTAGACAGTTCATTATTTTAGCAGAAGTTGATTTTCCCAGGCATCCATAGCCACAAAAGCATGTTGCCTTCTAGAAAGTTGCAAGACTAGATCCAATACATGAATGCAAATGCTGATCTCAACCCTACTCCGAGGGAATTTCTGTGGCTTTTGGGTGGTACTGCCTTGGACACCAGCTTTTAAAGCAATAGCTGCTGCACTGTCAGCTAGACAGAGGTTTTTGAAAGCCTTGCAAAAGATATTTATTCCTTTCATAGGTACAGGCTGTGAACCCCAGATTTGCTCAAAAAACAGATTTTGAAATAAAAACTCACATGGAATCATCTTGTTTCTGTAGCAGATGTTTCCATATTGTCCTGTATCATAAAAATGCCATGCCTCAGCAGCATGAAAGAGTCACTAATCATTCCCTGCATTCTTCACAGAAACAGGAGAAGAAAGACTTTAAGAAATATGATCTGTTCCTCAGAAAAATTAAATTTGCAGTGTTGGTGATCCTAAAGTTGCAGGAGAACAAGACCCATTGCTGACCATTTTGGACCAAAATTACATAGAACTTTTGTTGCTTCTGATGTCCTTGCTATAACACCATGTTTAGTCTTCTTCATGATGAGCAGGCCAGCAATCCCAGGAACTGATGATACCGTTTTGCTCATGTCATATCAATTGATCTTAAGTCTGGCTTGTCCATTAGATTTCCCTTGTATCGGAATAATTTTTGCTGGCCAGATCTCCAACAAACTGAGTCTTGGTGGACGAGATTTCCATATCTTCATTTCTTCCCATTATATACCAGGCATAAATCATCCCTTTATCTGGCAGGCTCTTCAATTTGCATCTTTTTTTGACATAATTCTCACACATAAGTGCAGTATGGCAAGAAAAGGCACAAATGTTGCCTCCACTGCACTCTCATGCTCATTACATTTTGCACTTAACTTTCTGCATGGTCCTCATTGCACCAATGTAGAAATAATTTCTGAATGCTCTGTTAAAGGAAGTTGCAGGCAGGTTGACAAAAAATATTGTTGAAAGAGTCACCATTCTGCATGGGCATCCAGAAGACCGAAGGGTGTAGAGAATCTGAAGGCTGCAGATTTAACAGTGCAGAAAAATCAGGTGCAGCACACACCCAAAATAAGAAAAGTAGCCTTCCCCTTTCAGTGTAATGGGTCAGCAATAAGGCAAGTTCAGCAATGTGATGCTAACAGAATTTTGTAAAAGTCTCTTTCAAAGATAAAATTTTTCAGTGACATGTCTCATCTTAGTGAGCTCTAACTTCTTTACACATATTCTCCCCCTGTACTGATGTCTTGGTTCGAAAGACAGGTATCTGCTAGGGAAAGCTGGAGCTCCCTTTGGAATGGAGAATGTAAAACCCTCCCTCCAAATTCTTACCTTTTTTAATTAGATGCTTTCAGCCAAAGATAGGGCAAGAGGAATTACAGTTTTTTACCAGAAATATTAAAATTACAAATGTAGTAGTATAAAAAAACAAACAAGCAAGCAAAAATCCTAGAAACAAACAAACAAAAATTCTAGAAACCCTGACAGAGTCAGAAATATGACCTGACACCCTGTTGGTCGGGATGTTGGAAGCAGTCCAAATAAATCCTCCTGGAGTGACAGATGTGGTTCTGTAGAGAGTAGAGATGGTCCAGTGGAAAGGGTCCAGTAGTGGTGAGAGGGGTCCAGTCTTCTGCTGGAATCCAGTGGAAAACCAGCTGCCTTGGTGTTTCTGATTCCCAGTTTTTATCTAGGTAGGAATGTTTGGCTCCCCCCACTGGGTGGAGCATCTCACAATGGAATGTTGTAATTTTATTAGTCATGTGGTTAGCCTTAATGGCCCATTAACAGCAGATATTCCCCTGGAGGGAAGATGGTTGTGGAAGAGATAAGGAACATTATTCCACCTGGTTTTAACAGCTGGCCCGTTGCCAGAAGGCACCCTCCCCCTCCCCCCTGGAGTTATGAGGAATGGGTTATACAAGAGATAAACACCTCCCCAACTGGTTTCAACAGATGGCAAATAGAATACACATTTTTGGTTACATATTGCAACCCAAGACAATGGGTGCAACTAAGAATTATTTTTACAATTAGAGAGCTTAAAAGGACCACTTCTACAACAGCTTTAAGGAACAAAAGAGATACCACTGTGTTTTGAATGCTGATTGAATGTTGGGAATCTGAAGGTTAGTGCTTGGTAGAAGCAATCTAATCCTCTAGAAAATGGAACCTTGCCCTGCTGGTCATCCTTTCAACCCTTCTTACTGAGTGTTGAAATGTAGTCAGTTCAGAGCTGCTGCAGCCACTTCAAAGACACATCTGTGTGCAGAGCTGAGTTCTCCTTTCCACACACAAGACCCCTGCAATGGTGTTAAAGCTTTACTAACCCCACGAGTTTAAACCACTTCAGCTCATGGCTCCCAAACTGCCTTTTTTCTTTATTGCAAATTCATGATTGTTTTTCCATCTACTGTTGGCAATGCCTTTTGGAGAAAACCTAGGCAAAGTGCCACTCCAATGCTCCCTCCTTCCCTCCAAGCTTCACTTGAGATGGGAGAAGCTTGCTGCCCAAGAAACATCCCTCTCCAAGCTTCCTGTGCACACACTTCTGTCCCCCATCTGCCTCTACACCACACTGCCTTGATTTGCACTATCCTCCTGTTGTAGACTACGTCTCTGCCATTCCATATGTCCCCATACATCTTTCCAGACTGGATTTTGCTGTTTCCTTCTTTTTTTCCTTCTTCTTTTTTTTTACTTTTTTCCCTTTTTTTTTCTCCTTGCAGCTGTTGTTTCCCACACTCTCATGTGTTCCTTGCATCCCTGTCACACTTGACCTTGAGCATTAAATGCCCTCAAAGCCAGAGGGGCATTTGCTGCCTGAGGAGGCTGCTCCAGGTACCCACAGCCCTTCAGCTCCATCAGAACAGGGCACAAGGATGTCTGCAAACCAAAGTAAATTTCAAGGGTTCCTAGAGGCTTGCTGCTTGTAGAAACCCCATCAAGCTCTCTCGTTAAAGAAGCAAGACAGTATTTCTAATGGAGACCCAGGTGGTCATTCTGTTTTAGGGTACTTTCAATTAACAAAAAGGTGTTGCATAAATATGTGTGGTGTTAATTTGTCACTCAAGTGACACTCAAGTCCAATACCTTATTGCACTACTAATCATAGTGAGGGGGGTGTATGTCTTGGTGTCCTACATAAACTTCCNAATGTCCAATACCTTATTGCACTCCTAATCACAGTGAGGGGGGGTGTATGTCTTGGTGTCCTACATAAACTTCCACATCCATATGTAAATCTTGCATATAAATGTTACCTGTTGGATTGTTTTGTCTATCACTATGATTCTTATCTATTTTGTATTTCAAAATATGTAAATATTTACCCTGACAAACTAGGTTAAGGTAGAGCAATGTCTTGCATGCATTCTTCAGATCTTAATTTTGAGCTACAGCAGAACTGGCCATGAGTAGCTTTGTGGGGCTGAACTTTGAGACTTCACTTTCCACCAAGATCCCTCTCCCAGAAGAATTTTGATTGTTTATGTTCCAGGCTTTTGTTTCTACTACTCTGCAAAGTATGGTGCTAAGTCTCCGCAGGAAGTGTGAAGATACACCACCTCCAGAAGCATGTAGTACCAAATGTGTGTTCTTTAAACACATCAACAAGATCAGGAAACAGCTGCAGGGACCGAATCGCAGCACAGCCAGGCTAAATGAACAGCCACTCTCCTGATATAAGTTCTTCATTAGCTGATGAAGCCAACTTAAGCCTACTGTATCCAGTTTTAACTGCAGATCAGACATGAGAAGTCTAATTCAGGCAAGCTATAAATTACACTACATGCTCATTCTTTGTCATGATCTCCAATCTGTTCCTCCAGTGAAATCTTGGAAATATTTCTTTTAGTACTATATTAAGCCAAGAAGATGGTATGGATTTTTTGTACAATGTGTAATGATCCATTTTACAAGCTTCTGAATCTATATAAGTGCTGTATTAGCAGCCTGAAAGGTCTGTCTTTTAAACTGACATTTTCCACAGCATCTGGTGTTCCAGAAGAAAACAATGTATCTGCTTTGGCCACATACAGTTCTTGAGAAAAATAGGATTTCCTACTGCAATGCCATCTTCGACATTTTCCTGAGGCTTTAGGATTAAATATAGCCAGCCTTGCTATGGATTTGTCTCAGTCTCAGCTTTTCCAAATTTAAACGTTCCAGAAAGCTAGCTTCAAGATGTAGTAAACCTATTCAGTGGCACCCACAGTGTCAACTGGATTTTCCAGCATGTATTAAAGTTAGGAAAAGCCTATTAAACTGTCTCATCCTGCTAATATCAAGCTCAGCTATAGATGCATGTTCCCCTAAAATATATACAAGCTTGATCTTCTCATTCTCCTCAGCCAATACCAGTACATGCACAGAAGGGCCATGAACATGCTGGTGCACTGACAGAGAGGAAAGAGCAGTGAGGGTTACTTGGGCAGAGCTGTAGTAAAAATTGCTCTTGCACTATTCTCCAGAGGCTTTTACCCTGCAAGGATTTTAATTCTCCAGCAGCTTGTTTTGTAGCCACCCACAAACCCAGGGTCTGCATCTTCCTCCCTGTCAGTTTACACCTGAGTGAAATTTCTCCATCAGCTGCAGGGACAAGTAACTAGTCTGAGTTCCTCGTGACAAAGCACCTCTCTGAAGCAATGAGCAGCACTGCTGGGCTCTGGCCAGCTGTTACTGAGCATTCCCCTACCTGCAGCCAAGGCACTAACAGGTCTGGGGGTGAGCCCTTCCACAGCTGTTCCAGCATCAGGTTTGTACAGCCCCTCAAAAATCAGAACTAAGGTTTGAAAACTGAGCGTCCCTAATGTGCTATTTCTTATTTTTGTGGAAAAAACCCCAAGCACATGAAGAAGGAGTGGATATATGGCAGTTGACAGCAACAAGGGACAAGAGAGTTTATTCATAGTCGATGCAATAGACAGTTACAAATATATTTGCTTTCCTCTGGAAGAGACTGTATTTATTAAACAAAAAATAACTCTTCTAATGTATCAAGAAATTATCACATACAACTACTCTCTTTTTTTTAGTATAGATCTTGCATTTGTAAATACCTTGCAAAAGGATTCTCTGACCATTGCTATTCAGAAGTACTGGCCAAGCTTTTATATATATGTTTTGCACCCGTGGCGGTGTTTTATCACTCAGGTAAATAAAAAGCCAAGTTCAAATGCTCCCTGAAAATGACAGTTTTTAGAGAAATGTTCAATTGGACTTTTCAATCTTTTTTAATATACTGTTATAAAAAAATACCCAAAACAGTAAAATGAAATGGCCCATGCTGTTCTGAGTCCACTGATACTGAAGTCTGTCTCTGCTCCCCAGGAAAAAAATGCCTTTCCAGGGCCAGGCTAGGGACCAAAGATGCAGAAATTACACCCTTCAGAAAACTAATTTCAAAAAATAGTGTTTGAAGGGAGAGGATGCTAAGATATGCCTTGAATTTCAGTGCATCAGGGGGCAGACAACTGCAAAGTTTATTGCTGTTATCAACAGCCTTTAGGAGATTCCCAGTCTTCCAAGTTCTGAATAACTGTAATTTTTAAATCAGTAATTGATAGTGTCTTTCTCTCCCTCAAGTGTTCACAAACTGCTGAAGCCTTGCAGCAATGCAGATTGAAACGTTAACTCTTTCCCAGGATAAGGCTGCACTCATTTTTTAGGCATTTTATTGCAGGTCAGGATAATTTAACTTTAGAAAAATGCTCACAATCACTTTTAAAGAGCTTGTTGTCAGGAAATGTGAGAAAGCTCTGAACATCTTCATGAATGTAACAGAGATGTTTCAAATCACTTTATGAACTGTATATAAACTTTAAAAATTCTGCCAAAGAAATAGTGAGTTAGAAAATGGTGGTGATGTGACTAACTTCTCCTATTTTGTGTTCTCACCAATCTTCAAAGAACTAAAAATATTCTTTTAAAATTAGCCTTCTGAAAGAAGTTTTGCTGCATATCCAATTTCTTTACAAGTTTACCACCCAAATTAGACCTGTAAAATTCTGCTCTTGGAAGGAGAACAAAAAGGATAAGCAGAGCACTTCTGAAGTTTGTTCTGATTACACTCTACACATTTATATCTGTGTTTTGGTGTCTCAGTACTCATCCTTCCTCAGCAAATCCTAAAAAGATATTGACAGAGTCAGTTGCCAACTGGCTGGACAGGAAGAGAGAAAACTACCTTGGAACTGCCTCCGGTGGTCACGGGTGTGACAAATGGCACTGACCTTGTCCTCCACCCCTCAGTGTTGCCCAAGCCTCATCAGCCTGACCTTCCATCCTCTCTCCTGCACTGCCCTGTCCCTGTCCACAGCCTTCCTCCAAAAACCAGGACCATGGCCTGTAGGTCACTCAGGAAAATGGGCCATGGTCCACAGGGCATAGACTTGGTTTGTAGGAATTCCAGTCTCCTGAAGCAACCCACCTCACGGGGTTTTGAGGGAGAAGACAGGCTGGTAAAAACAGAGGATTAGAAATTCTGCCTCTGCAGAATCCTCCTGTCTCTGCAGAACCTCTTGCTTGAGTTTATATTCACTGGGAAGGATATTCCTCAGGGAGTTTCCAACTGGGGGACATTGTACAGTTTCTTACTGGGGGACATCTGATTTATCATTCAAGGATGGCCCAGATCTTGATTCTGGGAAGCTGGATTTGTTTCATTCCCTGCAGTTTGCTTAGTCTAAAGATACAGACACTTCTCTGTATTCATGCTGCTGTTCTTCAGCTTTTCAAGGTAACATCTTTATGGCCTTTCCTCCAGCGTGTGATTTTGACTCTAGGCAGCATATTTTCTTATTAAAGTAACTGTCTGCCTATTATCATCTTGCATCCTGCAGTAAAACACAGCTTTTCCTCATGCTGCATAAGGAAATCTTTGTTTCTCCCTCAGTATTATTACGGCCATGAAAGACAAAGCTTATCTATTTTTTGCAAGCAGCCTTTCAACCCCCTGGTTCTTGCACTGCTACAAAACCCCTGACTGCCTCTTTACTAAGGGAAGTAGTTAAACATTTACTCTCTTTATATGAGTGATTTTCATTACTGAAATTAGGCACTTGCTGGCATATCTTCTAGAGAGCAGTTACCCGCTGGTACAAAGCATGTTAATGAAATAATTTGGGTCAGTAAATTTGCATCTCCTGTAGTCACTGCAGCAAAGGCAAAGCAGGACACTCCTGGGTTTGAACAACAGTGTTTAAGCCTGCCACACCAGAAAAGGCAATGGGAAATCTAGCTCAGCGGGCTAAAATTGGAAAAAAATTAAGGGAGTTGGGAAATTACAATTTACACAGCATGACTAGGCTTCAGTCAAGACAAGACATATCATTTACTTTTCTCCAACACTAGTTGTCTTTACAGTATGACCAAATTACTTTCATTTTCTTGCTTTATTGATATGTCCTTTCCTTCTCTTGCTTTGAAGCCAGCATGGGCAAGGACAAGAAACAGACTTGCCAAAGAAGCTGCCAAAATAACACTACCCAAAGTGAAGTATGTATCTTTTTTCCTGGGTCTGGATTTATTTCAGTCTAATGGAATGAAGCCCAGCATTCAAACAGCTTGTTGTGAAGGTCATCCCATATTGCAACATTTAATTAGCAGAATATATATATGCATACATATTTATATATATGCATGTCTGTATACATATAGAAATTACATCTATATATATGAAATATATATATATCAGAGGATGGAAGATAGCAACTGGAACAAATTCTTAGTAGGAGTGAATAAATCAACTTGTAAAAAAATGAAAGAACCTCCTCATTCTTGATTACTTGAAGCCTCAGTGGAGTCTAGAGTTGGATCATCATCAGGAATCAGGGCAAGGAGCATTGCTGAGAGAGACTACAAGGAATTAATTGCAAGCAAGAATGTTCTGATGCAAAACTGACAGCAAATACTAAGTCATTAATTTTTAAATATTAGAAAAAGCATGACAGGATATTAAGTCTCTCAGCACTGTGAAACCCAAAGGATTTTTGTTTAAATTCCAACAGCAAATGTTTGCAGAGAAAAAATTGTTTTAGTGCTTTGCTGAGCAGTTTGTATTTCATGAATTCCACTCTGAAAATGGTGCATGAAGGGTACAGAATAAACCAGAGACAGTAACTTTAGTTCAGGAAATGTAATTTGGAAAAAGAGAGTGAAAAATTTTATGTGCATGCCGTAGATATGTGTGTGTACTTGTGAATGAACACTCACTAATGCTAAACTGTAAATTAGTTATAAGTTGTTCCAAATCATTCATAATCCATGATTCATATTCTGGACAAACTTCAGTGGAGGTTACATCCAAGGGGCAGGGGAATGGACGGATTTGCAGGCAGTGCTCCCTTTGTGGTTGTGGCTGTGCCCTTGTTCTCTGTCTGTGTCCCTTGGGATGTGCTGAGCTGTCCAGGGACTGTCACCACAGTTGTGAAAGCATCAACCACTGCCACCAGCTTTCCTGCAGGGCCATGTGGACACCAGGGGTGCTGTGTAGGAGCCTTGCAAAGTGTCTTTGTCAGAGGATCCAGGTGAGACTGCCTGCATTTGACATCCTCAGCTCTTTCCCCAACACCGTGGTTGAAATTTTCTGCTGACAGTATCCTAAGTTACAGATTAACTGATGGAACCCCCAGAAAAGTGCTGCCCCTGGATTATCAATATTCTATTAAAAGCTTTTAATATCTATAACTGAAGTCATTTTGATTGCACAGTGCCTGGCATTATTTAATACTTTCATCAATAACCTGCATGATAGAAAAAGCATTTAGCTGATGGAGTTTCCAGGTGGGAAGGTGGGAGGAACTGCAACTGAGTAAATACAGAACTTAAAAGCATCTTGTCAGAAGTATGAGCAGAAGACAACAAGATGTAATAAGAATGAATGTATTCGAATCACTTTAATTTTGCATTTTAGTTACTTAATATTGTAATCCCACTTACAGTAGCTTGCAAGAGTAAGGATATTTAATAGATATTTCAATAAATTGTAGCAAATCACTGTGTACCATAAAAAAATGAAGCAGGCAACATGTAATTGTGATTTAAAGTAATCTGTGATATTCTGTAGTGTACTTAAAATACCATACACTGATAATGTCCATAAATAACAAGTCCATTCCATCTATTAACAGCTTTTAAGCTGTCATTCTCCATGTTTGGGGAATACTTTATGAAGAAAGATAGAGCAAAAGCAAAAAAAAAATTCTGATGAACAATTGTAATTCAAAATCTAATTAGCAAAATTTACCCTCAGAGACCCTGGTGAAGAGATATGCAGGGCCAGTTCCTCCACACCAATGCATTGTCTTTATCAAAGCTTTTTTTTATCAAAGCCTTCTGAAAGGCTCCTCAGGAAGCTTGCACCATAACATTCCTGCCTTCCCTCTGCTTAGCAGGGGAGCACTGATTCCTGGGATCAGAGCTGTTGCTCCCGATCAAAAGTGCACAAATGAAGAATCCAAATAAAAGGATGTGTTGGCTGGGAAAATGACCACACTACAAAGCATGTGGCCCATGAGCTGTGGGTGATCTGATCCCTCTGATTGAGACATCTGAGAGGCTGGGCAAGCCTTAATTGCAAATAGAGCCATTTGGAGTTTAGAGCTGCTGGCAAACAAAACACGAGCTAATTCTGCATTATCTATCCCCAGAAAAGGAGACTCTTTGGAACTGTTGTGTCTTTTCAAGAATCAGGAAGGCTCCTCAGTGGAGGGTTGTACATGACTTCATACAGGTAGGACAATTTTCTTTGTTATGCTGCACTAAGCACATCCACCTGTGCTAAATAAAATTAAAGCAAATACTTCTGACTTAAAAAAAAAAAAAAAAAGTAAGTGGCAAAATTTCCTTCATAATAAGTGGCATTTAAATAAGGAGCAATTTTGAAAAATAGGCATTAAAATTATGAGAGACAACTGCTCTAAAAACGATAATTTTCCAAAACAAAGCTGTTTTTGTCTGATGGTGTTTTAGCAATTTATTATAAAGACAGAACAGAGACTGAATTAACATTGTGTCCCCTTGCAGTGGGAAGTGCTAATCTGAATAATGTACTCCAGGGGAATTCTCCTTACCATTTACATGAATATGGGAAAAATGAGGACATGATAATTATCACTGAGGTTTTTTTCCCAAGCAAAGATCTCTCACAGAGAAAGGCTCAGCACTGGTGTAAATTTTTCCTGCTTCTCCTTTTCCCTCACAGCTGTCTCAGGATGTGTTAGAGCTGCAGTACTGTTTTTGGCACGGGGTCTATGCCTTTCATTGCCCTCTTCGGATTTCTAGAGACTCCATTTGCTTTTGTGGGGCTTCCAAACACACTCAGCACTGACCAGCATTCTGCCATTTGATAGGAATGATGTTGGACTAACGCAGAGCACTTACTAAACTCCCACCTTTCACATTCAGCCCATACAACAGGTGCTCTTCCAGCAAGCTTTTGCACAGACTTTACTCTTCCTTGGCTGCTTTCTCTCTGGACCAAGAGTTAGTGATTCCTGCTGGAAGGTGTCTCCTGGCTGGGGACGGCAGGGAAGCGTGGGCAGCCCTGGGCTAAGCAGGAGCTGGAGCCAGCCAGGGTGGTGGCAGCACTCCGGGCACAGCCTTTGGCACGGTCAGGCTACAGCTGATCCGTGTGCTAGCTCATCCATAATTAAGCAGATAGGTAATTTATAATTAACTACCTACAGCTCACTGAATTATAACATATCCAGAGGTCAAAAGACTGCAGGAAAGAGATGAGGTGGTGGGAATAGATGCTGTGAAACAAAAACCTGAGTGATTCCAGGCAGAGAGAGATGTAATCACCTCAGCTGGGCTGAGTCACCCCCAGAGTTAACCCCTTCTTCAGCAGAAAGTCAGAAATTTATCAGCAGAAACCCTGCACAGAGTGTGTAGGATGCCTGCACACCAGTAGTAACTTTTTTTCTGTTTCTTCCCACAGGTAGGATTAAAACATCTCAGTAAATTGTCCCTTTGAGGTGGTGTTTGTAGCCACTAGAGCATCTGGTAATAAAAGAATGCAAAAATATTTCTTTAAGGTGAATTCAAGGAAAATCAGCAACAGGAATAATCAGGCACTGGGGAGTCACCACGGCTGTTACTTCAAGAAAGTGCTGTAAATTCTCAATATTTCCAGACAATTAGCACATAAATGACTTTTTCCAGGACCTGAGCAGGGGAAGTATGTAAATATCCAGTTTTTATTCAGAACTTCTGGAATTTGCATGGGTGTGACAGGTGGGGGTTTTTTTAAATGCTCTCTAGCTTCCACCATGGGCATAAACTCATTGTTTGGCAATGACTTTTAGCACTTTAATAAAACTATTTTTTAATAATACTATCTAATATAATATAATTATATCTCTATATTATTTAATAATACTATCTAATTTAACAAGTTAAATTTCACTTTGCTAGGTCATGAACTGAACTGGAGTACAAACATTTAGGAAATCTTGCTAACAAACAAAATGTTGAGCGTGCAGACAACACACATGGGATCTGGCTTCACAATCAATCCTTTGCAATCTGATTTTTGCAATGACAAGTGGCCCCAAGTTTACACAAGTGTGTCCAGATGAGCAAGGATGGACACAGCCTAATCCCACCCATCCTGCATCCGAGTTTAATGTGCAAGCTCAGAACAGTGGTCTGTCCTTGGTTAAGTGTCTAGAGGCATAAACACTCTCTCTCATCCTGATTCAAGCATGGACCAAAGGTCTGCAGAGTGTTACAAGCAGTGCTCCCATGAGAATGTAAATTGGTGCACTGAAAGTAATTTTCTTCTTCTGTAATATATCTTGCCATAGAGAACAGTGGAAAAACACGTTGTGTTTGTGACCTTCAGTGCATCTTGGAATTTAAATTAACTGACCTTGATATTGCCATAGAAGGAGCAGAGAAATAGAAAATTTAGCCTGTATTTACTACTGACCAAGCCAGGCAAATTCTCATATGGTCCTTCCTAGAAATCTGGCATCCTCTAAGCTTTGTTTTGTTTTCTTGCATTAAAATGAAGTTAATGACAAGCTCTATAATGGTAGAATAAATGGGATTTTAAAACTGGAAAGTAAGATAACATGTCAGGGGAGTTGCCTGTGAGTAAACTAGCCAACATCTGACCTGTTAAAAGTTATGTGAAAAAATGGGACTATTTGATCTGTATGCAATGTGGAAACTGAAATTCTATAAGGAACTACAGCAGAACAAAAGGAATGGGTAACATCATAATAACCTGAGCACAAGCAGGTCTGTGATTTGATGGAGGCTTTAATGAATCTTGCACATTCACACCAAAGACACCAGTTACAGCTTCAGCTTTCTCCCTGGGCTGACACCAGCACAAAACAGGGAGAGCCCAGCGTGGAGAGATTGGGTGATGTTACAGCCTGCACTCCTGTCACCACTGCAGTGCCACTGCCTGTCCCTCAGAGCCTCTGGAAGAGACTGGACACGGCAGCCCTGATGATGCCCAGGGCATCAGAAACCAGAATGGTGCGGAGGAAGAAAGACTCAAATGCAGGAAAAGGAATATACAGAAACAAATCTCCAATGAACTTCAAGAATATTGGATATTGGATCAGGAGGCTGCACTTTTTACCCATTATCCCACCCAGCAAGAGCACTGCCATTCCCAGAAGAGCACTAAGAGCTGTTGTGGAGCAGCAGGTAGGGCTGAAACACTGCATCTAAGGCATGAACAGATCAACAGCAGCAGAAGGGAGCAGCTGCAGCTTTAAATCATTGCCACAGCAACCCCAGCACCCTGCTGTCTGGATGAAGTCAGTCTTAGCTCCTGATATGCCATCTGGGGACAAAAGAAAGACAAAAAGATGCTGAGCTACCAGACAAGAAACATGCAGACCATCACATGTTGCTTTGTGGGTGTTTAAAAAATTGCTATAGGATTTTTTTCACATCATGACTACTGTGATCCTGAGCCTGTAGGAGGTGAGCACTCACAGGGTGAACTCAGCAAGGGGTGAAGGAGCTTTGTTCTCTCCCGAAGGGCCATCCAGCTGGAGGTGGCTGTGGAGATCTCCTCTCCTGCTCCCTGCTCCAGGCAGGGCTGCCCACCAGGTTAGGACAGTTTGTTCAGCCCATCCAGCAGAGTGCTGAGAACAGTCAGGAAGGAGATGTGGGCAGCCAGTGCTTCCCCTCCCCCTGAGGAGGTTTCTGACTTCTGCTGGGGTCGATCTCATTGCAGCTTGAGTCCTCTGCCTCTTGTCCTTTCACTGTGCCCTCGAGGGAGAGTCTGGCTCTGTGCTCTCCAGACCTCACATCTGCTTGGCCACCATGGTGTAGTGCATAATCTGTCAGCACAAAACCTGACATTTATCTTTGGGATGTTTCATTTGTTTTCTAATGACCCTGGGGTACTGGTGACAGGCAGGCTGAAGGCGACCCTCAGTCCAAAGCTCACTGATGGTGACTCTTCAAGGAAAAAAAAAAAAAATCAAAATCAAAGCAAAGCAAACCAAGAAACCCAAGTGCTCTGCTTCTCAAGAGCCCTCCTTTGTTGAGGTGAGGAAGCTGAAGCTCTGCATGGGGACCATTTAAAGGTGCCATGGAGTGGGGGGATGAGTGGGCAGCTGAGGAGACCCCAGCATGGGCTGCTTGGGCCAGGGTGACTGGTACTGTCCTCACTCAGCAGTGTTTCTTGTTGGAGGAGCACAGATTCAATTGCTGTCAATGTACAAGAACAATTTGGTCCTTTTTGCTCTGCACAATTTTTTCACATCCATTTCCCCAGCCTCCCTTGGGCTGGGAAATAAAACTGCAGTGTAGCAGCTCATGTCCATTAGTCCTAACATCGTCCCTCATTTTTCTCCTGCCCTCCCATGATTTTTGATGGGTAAATCTCTGTGTGTAGGCATTGTTCTGGTAATAGGTACAACTAACTCCCTGTTTGCTGAGTTAGCAAACAAGTGCTTGAGGTAGCCCTGAGTTAGCAATTTCAAAGTAATATGTGTAAATTTTGAAGGCTAAGGTATTTTGGTTCTTACAGTCAAAGTTATGTTTTCATTTTCAATAATATTTCAACAATAAAATCCCTTCATGTCTACCACGGGTATGAAGCAAAACATAAAAAAAGTTCCACAGTGGGAATATTTTAAAATATAGATGCAAATAGAGGTTTGGAGTGGGTTTGGGGTTTTTTTTCTGATTGGATATCAAGAACATTTAAACTAATACTTTCTAAGGTGTCCTCTATTTTATACAGCCCAAACTAGTATATAGTTTCATTTTAAAGCTGGAGAGGAGGGTATTTTCTATCATCAGCACAAATTGGAAATGTCATTTGCACTCCCTTTCTGGTGTATTTCTTGTAATACTTCATCAGTTCCTGCACAGCACAGGTTTTTGTGAAGTCAAAAGGAAAAGCAGCATCGTGCTGCTCAGATCTTTGTCAAGGCAGGTGTGCAAGACCCAGAGTGCAGAGAAGGCATGGGAAGGGCAAGTTTGTGGAAAATATGCAGAGAAGTCAAATCAAAGACACTTTCAGGGTTTGGTTATTGATGTGTTTGTATATCCAAATATTCACATAAATATATGTATAAAAAGGAAGACATCTTTCATTGCATTATATGCCCAGCCTGACTTATCAAATCAGTATCATTTGGGAAAAGAAAAATCTACTGTTCTATACACACTTCCAGTTTTTAAAAATTAAATGGTGTTTGCTTCATGTTAGGAGAAAAAAAGAGGTTGAGACCAAACAAGAAACTTTCCTTGAATCTGTAGGTAAGAAATACAAGCTTAGGTTATTTTCAACATTTTGAATTACATTCTGCCTAATCTGAGGTCTCATGAACAAAGTCTTAGCCTTATCCCATTTGGAATGGATGAAATATTAAACCTCAGAGAGGAGGGATTATCTGGAAAGCCCCATGTCACCGACAACAAATGGCTGAAGGAAGTGTTGCACATCAGTGACTTACCAAACAAATGGGGTAACATTTATGGGAGCTGCTGCCTTGTTAGGATTCTGTTTCCCTTCAGGAAACCTCTCCAGCCTGGACACCACTTTGGGCTGAGCCTGCTCCTCCCTTTACTGTCAAATTAACTTCTATTTACTATTCAAAACCCTCACTGTACATTAGAATTTGCAATCTTTTACAGACTCATCCCCACCAGTACACATCAGTTCTCCCCCATTACCACTCATTTTAATGTCAGGGAGGAGTTTCTGCAGAGCTAATTCCAGCTCTGGCAGGGAAGGTAGATGATTAAATACTGTTGCTTGTGCTGCTTTTTTCTCAATAAATTCTAGGCTTGCACGGACAAACCAATTAATTTCATTCTGCCACAAGTGCTCTGGAGGGAAAAATAAAAAGCAAACAACTGAACTTGGGGACAAAAAGAAAATAGATTGACCCCTGGCTGCTATAATTTAAAACTGGACAACACTCTCAGGCACATGGTGTGATTCTTGGGGTTGTTCTGTGCAGGGCCAGGACCTTGAGTGGGGGGCTTGTGCTCTCAGCTTATAGCACAGCCAGGATTTCACTTTGCTGCACTATGATATGGGGAAAACATGAAGAGGTCAGGGACTTGTTCTCTGCACTGACATCTCTCTACAGCACATTGATCTCCAGATGCAGGAGCAGCACTACATCTATTCTGGGGTGTTTCCAACTCCTCATCACGCTCACAAGTGCTGCTACAACTTTCTGCTTTAACTCACTTATGCAGCCAGCACCTCTTCAGGGTTTGATGGGGGATCACTGTGGCAGCTTGTATGAAACACCATGTGTCCATTTGAGCAGTGAATTTAAGAACTAGTGCTGTCTCTCGAGACACCAGAAGTCAGGCTACATGAATATTTATCTTTATTACCCTTATAATGTTGGGAAAACTATTTTATTAGTAAGAGACTGCCTGTCATATGGGGAAAATACAGTGCTGTCTTGAAGCTTATACACAAAACCTGTTTCTTCACAGAAAGCTGTACATTCCACTTGGATTTTTCTTGAAAATAAGGCATGCTGGGTTAAAAACTAAAGACTGATTATGTATAATACTACGTAACAGAATAAAGTAGCAGTAAAGAACAATTCAAAAAACCCCAAAACCATACAATAGATTACTGCCAAGCTATTGGATTGTAGGAAGAAGGCCCATAGATTTCTGGGTCCAGCTCTGCTGCTACATCTGCCTTGTGACCTGAAGAAAGCAATTTCTCTGCCTGTGGGCCTTTTGTCTTTTACATTTTGTTTAAATACTTACATTGTACTAAGCAGAACTAACCCTGAGGTTAATAAACAAGGGGTAGCCTGCATTAAAGCAAAGCAGCAGCAAAGCACAGATAAGACTACATAAAAATATTGTATTTCTTGTGGGTTAGGAATAAGTGTTCTAGCCTTTCTCTCCAAAAATCCAGAAGAAAGGGAAGAAAAAGAGCACAAGGAGTTGAAATGTTCTGTGTTGTTGCAATTCATAGTGGAGAATTATGTTCAGAAATATACAAAAAGAATAAAGCCAATTTCTTTTAAATGGATTGGTAAGGTTCCATGTGTTATAAAAATACTTTACAAAAATGTATGCACTGCAGAAGAATCCCAAGTACTTGTGGTAAAAAATATAACTAATAAACCATAAAATACATGCACATAAAATAAGAGTGATACAAATGTATTTATGTCTTTACAAAACCATTTAAGTTTATTTGATTCATATGATCTCTGGAGACTAGACTGAACATTCCCTTTAATGACAATAAATCGTTCCAAAATCATTCAGCCCCTCATGGTGAAGGAGCTTAGAGGCCTGCTTTGCTCTATGGGGATTTTGTTAATTATTTAAATGTTTGACCAGAACAACTGCTCTATAGGGATTTGTGCTGTAACATAGTCTATTTGATGTTTAGCTACAAGCTGCAAATATGCCACTAATGGGGAATTGTGATGCTGGCAACAACAGGACACCTCTTCCCTCAGAAAGATGCACAGCTTGTAGGGCAATGATATTTATCTCCATAAAATAGGGGTTTATAAAGGAATTGTGCTTTAAAGACATGCAGATGAAGCTAATAAGTGAAAATTTATATCCTACTTTTTATGGAGAAAGAGGGCTTCAGGAATAAGCTGCTTTAGGATCAGCTCTCCTGTGTGAAAACACACCTTGAAAATGGATTGCCAAAATGGTACAGGGTTTTTTTACTGAGAGTGTTTTGTTCTCCAAGTCCTGCTTATTACTCTTCAAACTTCATGAAATAACATTGATGGATAAAGAACATTCTCCAGAAATGCAGTTTGCTGTCCCCTGAGGTCGTCATCCTTTCATTCTGAATCTTGGGAAGTTTCTTCTGGACCCCCTCACTCAATGCACTGCTGTCAGCCAACAGCCAGAGAGGAAAGTAAAGCCCAAGGAAAACAAGCGATGCAAAGAAAAGCAGTTGCTCACCACCCACTGACTGTAATGCAATTCACGTTTCTTCAGAAGTCATAAACCTTTTATAGCTTTTTTGAAATGCTTAATTTTAATTTCTTTATACTCAGGAAGAGTGAGGAGATTAATGTATGCTCAAGCAAAGTCAGTTCAGGCTGCCACTGATCACTAATACGAGTAACCAGTACAGAACCCTTGCATTAACTGGAAAGTTCTTTTTGTAATTGTCCTTTGGCAACTTCATTAGCAAATTCAGCCCACCTAACTAATAGCTGGTAGGAAAGGGAAAATAATTTGTTAAATGGCTATTTGAGAAATACATTTAGATAGATTGCAGAAAACTGACTGAATAAATCAAAAAGATGCTCTGAGAAATCTGACCACATTTAAAAAGCAATTTGCATGTATTCCACAGGTTTATTAGCATGGATTATGTATTCAAGGGCTGTATATGCCATCAAGATTAGCAATGCAAAGAGAAGAGCTCCTTTTGAATTTACTTACTCCTGAAGGAGATGCTTTCCTCCTTTCATCACTCACTGTGGCACATTCTGTTCCTCTCTGCAGGCAGACAGCTAAGGAGGAAAAAGAACAGCAGAAATCACAACAAATCAGGAGCATTACTTTCCTCTCCCTTCTGCTTGGCCATGTGCTCTCCTCTCTCCAGTGCCATTACTTCTCATTCCTGCATCAGAGTTATTTCTCTCCCTCTCACTGGAAACTTCTGCTAATTCGGTTGTTCCCAGTGTTTCTCCTGCAGTGAAGTCCTAATAGGGACTGCCTGTACCCCACAAAAATATCTTTGGTGTCCTTCCCACAGGGTCAGCAATACCCAGTGAAAGTATCTAAGTCAAAAATTATAAAAAGGGGCAAACAAGGTTCCCTTGAGAAATGATCCATAGAGGGAATAGTTGATCTGTTATAACAAGATACCATTCTATCCACCTCACTGCCCTGACCACCATGCCACATCACAGGGAACTTTTCTGTGGTACACCCTAAAATATCAGCCTAGACAGCAGTGCATTTCTGAGGCTGGATGTTTAGTGGGGTCTGCAGACATATTCCAGTACCAAAATTATTCTCTCTCCCAGTATTTTCCACCTATTTTTGAAATGAGGTGTTCGGAATGGACTTAATTAAAAATGCTTTGTCAATGGAAACACATCAAAAATGTGATGTTATTAAAAAAACAAACAATGCCCCCCCACCAAAAACCAACAACAACAAAAAACCCCACCAAGATTAAAATTACAAATATCCAGTCCCTCTAAGTAACCTTAAACTGAATTCTGCACCAGTGAGCAGGCACTGGTTCAAACTGACACTAGCATTTTCCTTGTTTTGAGCAGTTATGGATGTGCAGAACGTACAGGTCTGCTGATTCTTTATACATGTATGTATGTGTGTGTGTGTATGATCTGATATCTCCTGAAATTACCTTCAAGGCATGACTAACCAATGGAAAAAGAAAAACAAGATCTGGATCTACAGGTGAGGGCAAGACCCTTCCTAAATCTGTGGCTCTTTCGGGACAAACCAATCCTTGAGCCCCAAAGTTTCAGCCCTAGGGAAGCTCATTCTAACCTGCACTCTTCCTGGGTGAATGATATGTCCTCCAGAATAAACCTGGCCAAAATGACCACACTCTTTTCCCTATGTTTAGACAAACTATGTCCAGCAGATATGTACAGATCCTGTAAGGCTTCTGATTTCTAAAATCAGTTTGTGACTCATGCAGACACTTGCACCAGGCACACACTGAAAGAGAGCTGTGCAAAACACAGCAGCAAAAAAGGCCTCCAGAAATATTCAGACCTCTGCCTTGGATATATTTATGTAGAAGCTGCAACAAGCAGGCTTTCTCGTGTGCTTTGATGTGCACAGTTCTCATGTACCAGCCACCAGAAGAGGCTTTTCTGGGGTTGTTTACAGCTGATATTTTAAGGTGGAGATATGTCAGATGCCTGAAGCTGTGTTCTATGTTTCCATAAGCCCCCCCAGGCTTATGGGTGAGGGTATTTACCCCTTCTAGAAAACACTGAGAGATATCTTGTAGAAAACCCCTGGTTTCCTCTGTTCAATGGGAAGAAGACATTACCTTTTGTAGAGCAGGGCAGGGACGTGGCCACTAATATGGCCACAATCATACCTGACCCACACATTGCCAGTGAAACCAGAAGTAAGGTTAATATATTTATAGCTCTGTATTTATTCTCAATGAATCACCTTTCCGTGTTTGCCCTTTGGTGGGAAGATCATTCAGCTCAAGGAATGCATCTGAATTTTATGAGCTTTCCTGGATATGTACCTTGGACTGAAATCAGCTTTCACTCCCTGGTTTTATTTATAGCAGAGTCACAGTAAACAGTGACTGCAAGTAGGATGGGAAAGGAAGGAAAACAACATCACTAAAATACACGGCTCCGCTAACTCCGGGAACGGGTTGGTGGCTCTCCTTTCTCTCCCACTGACAGAGCATCCTGGCTTGGCTCATCTCCTCTGCCACCACATTTTCCTGCTTCCCTTGAAACCTTTTGTCAGTCTGTTAGCAAGCAGTAACTACTTTTGGATGGTTTCTTCTCACACTTCTGCACGATGGCCACCTGTCACCGCACAAGCAAAAGCTTTCTAATTCCCCAAACCTGCCAGCTAGCATTCTTGAGGTTTATTGAGCTGAGAGGGACAAGCTGTACCCATTTGCAAACAAGCAAAATGGCAAAGCTTTAGCTTGACTTAGCTTGCCTTCAACTTTCCAGCTTGAAGGATCCTCCTCTGGGCTCTCTTGTGACAACAGAGGTGTAAAACCATCCAGGAGAGGAGGAGAGAGGAGCTGATACAGGAACCCAGAGGAGAGATTCGAAGAGAGCAGGAGGCTGGAGCAGCCCCAGACTGGGGGCTGAGCAGTGTCAGCCAGGTCGTGGCCCTCCAGCACAGTGCCTGGCTTGGCCCATGCTCCAGTGCCAGAGCTGCCCAGGTGAGCAGGAGGGAGCAGGGACAGCTTTCTGCTGGCTCCTGCAAACAAACACGAGCGCACATGAACAGACCCTCGACAGAACAGCGCAGGAAATTTTGGTGCCCCCAGTCTGTGACACCTGGCTGGACATTCCTGCCTACTGCCTCTTAAAAGTGATAGGGAAAAGGATGTAACACTTGGAGGCCCTTTCCTTTGCAGCATCTCATAATAACATTTAACCACTCTTCACTCTTGCACAGACTTTTTATTCTTCTTCTTATCAGTGTTCCCTCGTTTGAAATAAAGGCCATCAAGATGGAAAATCTATTTGTTCTTTGCTCACAAAGAAACAAGCAAGGCACATTAAAAAAGGTCTATGAGCATCAGAGGGAAAATGTAATTTATTGTGGCATACAAAGGCAAGGGCAAAAATCCTGGCTGGTTTCTTGTATTTCTGTATTCAGCTGGAATTCATGGGATATAAAGATAACTCAATTTCAAGTTGTTTTCTCTAAAGACTTTGAGACAAAGGCAGGAAAACTCCACCTCCCATTTTTCACTGTAATTACAGTAATAAAGATGGCCTTAGCTTTTTTTTTTTTTTTAATTCACCTGTTATCTATACCCCTGTACTCTAGAAAGGCTTTAGTACATGATACACCCAAGATCAAAACCAAGTCGCAGCCTTTATCTTCTCCTTCAGAAAAGGAGAAATTTGAGCTAAAGTCCATCTCTGCTTCAGTCAGAGCTCTCATCATGTTATTTACAGTGTTACTCTGAACAGCCTCTCAGAGATCTGTGCCATGTTTTCTAATGTTCCTGTAAGTGTCATTGCACAGCCTGTTACTTCAGAGCTCAAATTCACCAGAATACAGCTGGCTGTGTGATTTTCAAAGCAAGATAATCATTATTTCCTGACCTGCTGAGCAGTCACGTGCAAGCTTTGGTTTTTTCTCCAAATTTTCTTTAAAATAATGAAGTTCCTGCTCTGTCCAAAGGCCAAACTGTCTTCATCTACCTCAAAAATGTCACATAAGCTTTCCTATTCTGCCCTAAGTTCCATCTAACCAGCATAAATAGATGTATTCAAAATTCCAAGGCTTTTTTTTAGAATACCTGTTCTATGTCTTTAATACACATTTCCATTTTCCTTATCCTAATAATCGCCAAAACTTAAAAATTACTTGCTTAATGTTCTCCTTCCTATTTCTGACAGAGACAATTATAAAACAGCTACTGCTAGAGGGGCTTGTTTAGGATACTGAGATATTTTCTAATACTATCTAAGTGGTTGATACTTTCAACAGCACTTAGCTGCTGTTAAGATTGTCCTGTTTTGACTCTCTGCAGCTAAAATATCCACTAAGCCTGATCTTGAATCTCTTATGTGTTTTTCCTGCTCTTCTCACAAAAGTATCTGTCATTTCTGCCTAACTTACTGTTCTCTTCTTTTTTATTAAAGCCAACATGCAAATAGTAGCAATAGAATGAGCCAAACATGGATTTGAAAGTGGTGTTACGAAACAAGAAAATTCAGCCCTAATTCAACACCCTTTGCAACAATTTAAAGGAAAAGAATGAACTGTTCTGCATTCAAAGTGGATAATGAAATCTTGAGCTCCTCAGCGTTACAGAGTTTGACACAGAGTCAGCTACTGGACCATGTAAATTGCCTGTGTTGGCTTTTCCTATTAATGTATAAATCACCACCTTCACACAGAATAAATCCAGTAAATCCACAGAAAAGCACAGCACAGTGCTAAGTGACCTCGGTGCAATATTGCAAAAGGTTTCCATTCACTCATATATGTGCTCATCAAAATGAGCATCATGGAGTTCAGTCTTTGGGAAACATTACTGCATAAATAAATTCATAAAATTAATTAAAGAAAATTAAATGATGAGTAGAAAAACTCTTTCAGTGAAAGAAAGGGAGAAATCTATACCCTACTGGTATTAACATCAAAGGTACTGCTAGTTTTCATTAAAACATATTTTATACTCTGAAATGCTGGGAGTCATTCACCACTGATAAATCCACTTCCTTCAGGGAGATTCCCAAGAATGAATTCCTTGTTAATGCAGTGGATTGTTTGATTTCAATGTCTTGCATTGATAGGTGTCCTGTCCAAAAGCAAATCAGTGAACACAGACTAATTACATGGTTCTCTTCAGGTTCCGTCCGTGAGAGCACTGATTTGTTTGAAGTTAGCTCTGTGTTTATTGCTTTGTAACTTTGAAGACTTTTTTTTCCTTTTTGTGCAAAATGTGCATGCTTTTCTTACCTTACTGTTCCTAAAGTTGCTTGTAAATTAGCTTTTCCTGCTGAAATCCTTTGGCCGAGTCAAAACCAGGACATCCACACTTTCCTAACCTGATTGTCTCCTATACATTTGGCAGCCTTCTTTACAAGCTGTGCTTGTTGGTGGGTTTTTTAATATCCTTCAGAAGGGAAACATAATTCTGAATCTAGTCATCTCCACAGAGATTTGTTATCAGCTCCCTGGTGTGCTCACTCCAAGCAAGCAGCTCTGTCGATGCTGACATGAGCAAAGAATAATGTCCCAGGCTAACAGAGATATTACACATTGTTTGTGAGCTCCCTTCTGCATGTGTAGGTCAGCCTCATCCATCACCTCTCTGGGTGACAGCAGCAGAAATAATTAAAGGAGGTCTTTCTAAGATGGAATAAAAGTCCATATTTACTGCAATGGGACAACACATGGGGAAGAAAAATGCCATGCCCTGGATGATTTCTAAGGAAACAGGACTGCCCTCTGTAAATACACGGGGAAAAAAAAATAATACCATGCCCTGTATGATTTCTAAGGAAACTGGACTGCCTTCTGTAACCAAATTATTCAAAACCAGGCAGGGGCTTTGCAGAAAAGCAAGGCCACTGCCAGCCTTTCCCTGTAGCAGCAGGGAAGTTGGGCAACCCAAGGAGAAAATGTTTTTACACTCTGCAGAAAGCTCTGGCTCCTATGAGTGTGTTTGCCCCGAAATACTTAGGTTTCATCAAATCACCTTTTTTTTGTTTTCTTTTTTCTTTTTTTTTTTTTTTCCTGTGAAAATCACTCTGAGGGAAATGTTATTCTTTTTCTGTTTCATGCCACGCAGCCATGTCGTTAAGGATCTTCACACTCAGGAATTATTTTAGTTCCTCACCATATGAAATGTTTCCTGTTTAAAGCAAAGTGGGCTGATAAGAAGGCAGTAGAATATTAACACAAGTATATAATAGTCTGTAAAGTGATATATTAGGTAACAAAGGGTAGCTACAATTAACACATGAATAAGTTTTATGTCATTAGGAGGTAGCATGAAAATGTGTCTCCAAAGCTGATATAGTGAAACACACAAGCTCCTTTCCTAACAAAATTTTGCTGCATTTTTCCTTGCCCTTGTAACTTGCCATAATCACAAAAAAATCTCCCAACCAGGACACAGGCTGAGCATTCATCAAAGTCTGGTTTACAAAGCAGAGCAGTTAAAGCTGAGGTCCCTGTTCATATCTCGCTTGTTATGCCTGCAAAAACATGGTAACTCTCCCTTTCTGAAGAGAAATGTCAGAAATCTGCCTGCTGCTTTGACTGCTAATGTCAGAGGGAGCGCTGAAATCTTTCTTTTTCCTTGCCATTTTTAAAATTTTTAATGCAGAGAATTGCACTGAAACTCTGGGAAAAACTTAAAAGCTGAGAAATTAAATAATGCTGAGGCACTTTTCCAATGAAAGCAATAATGAATTCAGAAAAAACCGAAGCTCCTTATCTTGAAATGCTGTAAAAATATTATATAGTATATCATAATTACAACAGTATAATAGAAGTGTGCTGCCTATTGCTTTGAAACTACTTCAAAATGTTCACTGTTCCAATGAAACAGTGAAAGCTGTTGTGAAATTATCACTTGGAAGGCCTGTAAAATAGAAGAAGTGTTTCCTTGTTCTTCACCAAAAAGCTGCATATGCCAGTGCTGCCATGAGGCACATTTTGTGTAGAAATATGAAGCTGTGCACAAGCTCCAGCAACCCAGGAGTCTCCCCTGAAGCAGCAGCTGCTTAGTCTGGGTCCCATTTCTCTGCTGACAGCCCACAGCATCCAGAACTTGGGGACAAGGGGCTAAAAAAGTATAAAGGGAAATCACATGTGTACCAATAAACATGAGAATCATCAGACACATTCCCTTATCTACATCCACACAAGAGAGGAGACCTAAGAGGTAAAACAAGAACAAACATGAATATTTTGGGTGTCATCCATTCTGTTTCAATTTGGCTTTTTATGCCACTGACAATAATTAGCAATGCCTTAGCCTTTCCATACTGTGTTGGCATTTGAAGTTACTGCCTTCCTTAAAAATGCACACACTGTGTTTTCATAAGCAATACACTGCATAGATGCATTTTTGATTGTGGTATGTGTTTTTATTAGGGGAAAAAACCCTTGAAGAACACCTTGCTTTCTGAATAGATCCTACTGAATTTCAGATGGTGCTCAGATTTTTGCAGAAATCTGTTCTGCAGTCCCAGAGCAGTTTCCAAGGAAATGTTTGATTCTGTACCAGTGAGTTCCGTACTTGCAGAGAAGAGATCTGCTGTGCCTGAGGAGTGAAGTGGTCAAGCACAATGGTGGTCCTTCAGGTGATGTTTTAAACATTCAGACCTGTGATTTCAAATATATGGAAGATATATAAAATATTCTGGGGTAGACAGATTAATAAGGAGCTCATAGTAGCTTATGCAGCAAAATCCTGTGCTAGCTGCTATTTTCTCAACTCTGGTGGCTCCGTGCCCAGATGTATTTTGGTGCTGCTGGGAGGTGATAAAGGCAAGCATTACCAAGTCCTTTCAAGCCTTGACTAAACTACAACCCCCCAAAACTGAATTATTATGATTTAATTCCAGTGTATGATAGCACTTAAGTCATGGGATTGGTGTTAGATCTATGAATAATGCAAGTTTATTTAAAGGAATGGAAGCAGACCAGATTATTTAAAAGACACTGACTGCCAGGGCTGAATATAAATTTTTTCAAATGTCTTCATCTGTTAACAGAGCTGTAACCAGAAGCACAAGGAAATACTAGTTTTGTTGTGTATTATGAATGACAGGGGTGTTGCTGTTTATCAGCATGGGAGCTGATCTCCTACCCCAGCAGAAGCAGTGGGAGATGCTGCTGCAGGCACCATGGACGGACAGTTTGCTATAAATACAGAACTCTGTATTTATAAACTGCAGGCCAGACTGACTCATTTAGCTGAGCATCTTTTGGTTTCTTTACCAAATTGCTGAGGTACTGCACAAATAATTTGGTTCACAGTCATCACTGGTTTTCTTCCTTGGTGTTTGTTTAATCAGACATTTTCCCTCTGATTGAAACTGGCAGTTTTGGTCTGGAGAAGCATTGATTGAGCTTATATTAATCAGAAGTGCACACTTCAGACCTGCAGACGTGGGACAAGTATCCTACCCGATACTGTATTTTGTACACATGAGCTGAACCATGGGAATGAAGGGGGAAACCTGGCTGAACAGCAAGGTGAACTGAATCCATCTGACCCTAAAGAATTCCTGCATTCAAGAACACATTTTAAGAGAGGGATGAAAAAACAGTTTTGGTTTTTATAGAGCAGGATATTAGTAAATAACATATTAAAATCTTTGGAGATGTTTTAATTTTACTATAGAGACAAAGAATTGTCATGTGATGTGCATCAGAGTATGGGCACCTTTTTGTTCAATATATCTGATTTCAGGTGGGCCTTCTGGCCTTTATTCCACTGCTTACAACGGAGTAGTGTCAGTGTGTATAAATACTTTATTTTCACCAAGTCATTTGCTACAATGAGGAAAGCATCCCTATTGCTTCCTTGCCACTCTACAATTTCTTTCCATCCTCTGTTTAGCTTTCTCCTACAGTTCTGAAGAAAATACTATGGGTGCTCTTCTACAGGAGTGTGCACTTTTTACTGTTTGGTTTGGTTTGGGTTTTTTTAATTATTATGTTGCTCTTCCAAAAAAAAAAAAAAAAAAAGGGGAAATGAAGAGGGATTTCCTTTTCACATCTTTTGCACCTTCTCAAAAGAGCTGCCATAGGCACTCCTCCTTCCTGCACCAGGGAAGGAAATATTTGGCAGGAGCAGCAACAGGAAGCACACTAGGTCCCTTTTTTTGTGAAAGCAAGTGGAGGATTAGAGAAAGATAGGAGAAGGTGCTAAACAAAATTAACAGCTTCCAGGGCAAACTATGGAGTTTGTACGGCTGCCGAACATTTTATGGCAGCACTGCCAGTGTTGGGATACCCGCTGAAAGTCAGTGGTTTGTTATAAATGTTCCATCAGGGCAGGGTTTCACAGTGTTTGCTGCTTTGCCCCAGTCGTTTCAATGAAATACGCTGATGGGAAGCGTGTCAGTCATAGCTGTGGAGTGTTGTGAGCTCCACAAGACACCATCACTGCTCCAGTACATCTACTGTCAGTGGCTGCTGCTGGTACCTCTACTGATGGCATTTAATAACACAGGAAGAAGTCTGGGCTTCATTGACTTAATTTTCCCCTTGGAGCACACTAAAAGTTTTGGCATTTTCAATTTATTGCAAAAGCGGCATTGCTTACTTTTGATGAAGTTACTCAAAATGCTTTACCCATGAATTGCAAAACCCTCCATTAACCAAAATTGTTTTAAACATGGGAGGGAGCTCCTGAAGTGTGAACATTTTTCTGAAGGACATTGCCACTGAATGGGAAAACCACAGGAGCACCTCTCCTATGATGAAAGCCTGAAAGAATTGGGTTTGCTTAGCCTGGAAAACAGAAGCCTTTGAGCTGACCTAATTGTGGCCTTCTGGTACCTGAACAGAGCCAACAGGAAAGATGGAAAGAAAGTATTTACAAGGTCCTGTAGTCACAGGATGGAGGGATGGCTTCAAACTGAGAGTAGGTTTAGATTAGCTATTAGGAAGAAATTCTTTACAGTGAGGGTGGTGAGGGATTGGCACAGGTTGCTCAGAAAAGCGGTGGATGCCTCATCCCTGGAAGTGTTCAAGACCAGGTTGGGTGGAGCTCTGAGCAACCTGGCCTAGTGAAAGTTGTCCCTGCCCATGCAGTGGGGTTGGAATTAGACGATCTTTAAGGCCCCTTCTAACCCAAACCATTCTATGATTCTAATTCTCATTGTGTGAATTGATCCTAATCAACTGGCTGTTTGAATTTTCAAGTTTTTTTATTTCTTAGTCATTCTTTGAAAGATAAAGGTCTTTTATTAATGAAGTCCAGCTGAAGTGGAGTGAAATATGATTTTTTTTCCTCCAAGATTCACATGATTAATTGAAAATAAGGTTAAAATTTCCCTTCTTGCTACTGATTCTTTAGTGCCAGTTCCTGGGTGTTTTTTTCCTGATGATTATCAAATCTATTTTTCTCTGGGCAGTACACTATTTCTGACTCCTAAAATAAACCTCAGCTCTCTCAAGGTTTATTTGGTGGCTGTTTTTGCTGACTTGGAATTCCATTAACAGCTAATCAACCTATCCCTTGAAACAGTTTTCCAGCTGAGATATAAATTGATAACTGTCTTCCTGAAAATGAATGCACTTCAACAAAACTGATCCCTTTGTAGACACTAAGTCTGGTTCTGTGTCTAATGCAAATATCAGATCTAAGGTCTAATTCTCTCTTTTCCTGCATGACACCGATGTGAGAGCTAAATCCAGGTGGAGGGGACAAAATGCGGACGTTGCTCTTTCAGAAGAGCAGTGCAGAATTTGGTAGAGGTGAGAGAACTCTACTGAAGCAACTTTGAGATGACAGGTGAGTTTGAGAGAGAAGGGGAACCTTCCTGAGTGCAGAATCATCCTGGAAACGAGGGTAGACATTGCCAATGCATGACAAACAGCCCTGCCAGCCAGGAACTGAGAATGTTGCAGAGAGAAACACACTGGTTTTGCTCAGTCTCCGTTTTTATGCCCCAAACCTGGCATGCAGCAATGATACCAGTGAGCAGCAAGGCTACCAATGCTCCTGGTGTTTTGGATGGAGTCCTTGCAAACACCAAGGGTGAGAAGCTGAAGTGACTGGTGAGGCCACCACCAGGTGTGTTCATCTGTTTTACAGTTTGCCTTGTTGTTTCTCACCTCTGTGTTATTCCCGTGGCTGTGCTTGCACTTGGCCCTCACTGAGGCCAACTCACAGAGGTGAAGTCACGCTCATGTCAAGGCAGAGGCACAAAGCTCCGTACCTGGCTCTGTTATCAAGTACTTCTGTATCAAGTATCAAGCATTCACATCTTCATGGGAACAATATCAAAGATCTGGAAATGTTAGAAAAGAAAAAAGACATATTTCAAGTAGTTTGTGCTGTTGTACTGCAATTTTGAACATTGGAGGAAAGGGGAAATAAAATTTAAAAGAAGAGAGAAGATTCATTGAACACCAGTATCCATAATGGTATCTTGGCTTGAATCCTCTCGTCTTATGGCTAATTTAAGATCCACTGCTGGCAATCAGGATGGTGCTGCTGTGCCTCTGCCTCTGGGGACACCCACTTTCCTCCCCAGCCACTTGTCCTCTTTCCCAGCCACTGTGTTTGTGTTTGTGTTTGTGGAACCCCACAGTGCCAACGATGCCCTAGGGGAGCTCAACCCCAGCCTGGTCACACCAAGGTAAGGAAAGGCATCACACTGGTGGGCACACTGACTGTACTGGCCTGAAATGCATCCTTCATAAAGTTACATAAGCAGAGAGATCATGTAGGAGGACTGGAAATAATGAGCTGTTAGGATGATTTGCTGAAGCTGCTCTTCACCTCAGCTCCCACGGAAACACAGAAATAAAAGTCCAATTTCCTCCGTAGACAGAGATCACTGAGGGCAGAAAAATTAGAGAATGAAAAGAAACGTTTCCCTTTGGTATTTGCTGCCAACAAAAGCGATGCTGAAGAAGATACAGACTTATAGCCATAAGGATGTAAGGTCAAAATTAGATGAAAATTTCAGTAGGCAAAGAGATGATGTAGCACAAAAGGAGTAACCTGTTTGCAAGCTGTGAGAATGGCAAGAACATGCCTAGCTTGTACAAACAGGATGGAAAAGGAAAAGCTGAAAATCCTTGTCTTTAGACAATAGTCAAATTTGAGAACTATACATTCAATAAATTAGAAATAATTTTTAAACTTTATAAGTAGCTCATATTTCCAGAATATCCATAACATCTGTTCAGATCTTCTAAATAGTGATATCTACCAATTGCCTAAAATTATGGCAAGCTTAACATTTATATTCACATGCTCATATGTTAATTTTTTTGGAAATATACCTTGACCAGTCCAATTTCTATATAAAGACTAAAGAGCTATAACTGATAATGTCATACACCATTTGCTGACCCATTCCATTCTTGGAGAGATACAGCAGAAATAAAGAGCTACAGCCTAAATTTTATTAACTGTGAAAGAGGTGATTTACTTTGTGGTGTAATAAAAGTGTCAGTGATAACAATGCCTTACAGAAACAACCACGTTGTGAGTGCCTCCTGCTGTCTTTTCCTTGGTGCAGATAGGTTTATTTGTGTAAGGCCTCACAGAATTGGAGTTTCTTCTGCCCTTACTCTAAATTTAGAGTTAGTTTAGCCATTGCAAACTGCATTTACTATGGCATCCCCTGGATAACAAAGTGAAGTGAACAGCTGTGCTGTGGGTATTGAAAGGGTGGTGGGCTAAGTCTGGCCAGGAACTGAGCTAGGAATTGCTCACCCTTCATACTTGAACCTTGCTTGAAACTCAGCTGCAGCACCCCAGCCATCTTCCTGTTCCTTATCAAAGTGTATTTTCACTTTCCTTACGTTATCTTTATCTACTTTATCCATTAGACAGCCTGAGAAGAACACCATGCTAAATAGCTGCCAAACTTGATATCACAGCAATTAAAAAAAGCTTTAACAAAATCAGCTTGATCCATCCTAAAGAGCAGGTCAGTATTCTCCTCACGGTTCCAGCTGTGTGTAAGGTTTCCCCAGCTGTGTGACCCTGCAGGGTCCCGCATCATGTCCCACACAACCAGACTCACTCCAGGCATCACTCCTGGGAGTAGCACTACAATTTTCTCATAGATTAGCTGCTCAATGGGCAGGGCTGCAGTGCTGCTCACCTTAGCAGTGGAGCAAAATTAAGCACATGACCAAAATGCTTTATCATTTTCTTGGCAATCAACTGAAGCACCAGAGCAAATTTAGAACCTACAGTACCTTCCAGCTGAATGGCATTGCTACTGGACCATTTCATCAGGGCTGGGGATCAGGCATTAATTTCTTCTCCATAACTTTGTTAATTTGTCCTGAGTCATAAGTTTTTGCCAGCTCATCCTTAGCTGATTAATCAAATTCACACAGAAGAGCCTGCCTTAGTGCTGCTTTGTTATTACAGTCATAGCAATTCCACTGGCAGAGGTCATTTACCTTTGTGTTGCCACCTCAGCTCCTTTGGAAGGGACTGGGAGGTGGCTCCAGGAGAGGAAGGGAGGTGATTATGGAGGCTCCTACCTTGAGTCAGTCAGAACATGGTCACAGCACTACTGTACTTAATTCAAGAATGTCCTAGATACTTTGTATATACTTATACAGCACTATCTAATCCCAAAGACCATTTTTATTTCATACATTTACCCTGTCTTTATTGGCTACGTACCAGGAACAAAGACTATGGTCTTAAATTCATTTTACTTTGATGGGGGAAGGTGGGGGCAGATGTTGAAAGCAGAATATTTTTCTTTGATATTGTAAGGTCCTGCAACTTTTCTGATGAATCATGAGCTTTCTTCCTGTTGTAGTTTTTCTGATTCTCAAGGAGTCATTTAAGATGTTTTTAACAGGCACACTTGTTGCCATTGAAGTAAGTTTAAAACATTGCAACACAGTCCTTAAAACCTTCAGAGCAAGGTTTAGCAGTGGAATCCTTAGAAAAAGTCTTGATTTCAGTGAGTATTTCAAGTTTTAATGGTATTGAAAGAGAAGCTATTCCATACTTTTTCCATCACAAATCACATTTATTGTCACCTGGAAACTGTCTTGTGTTTCTCTGGCAGGAATCTATTCAGTAGTCTGCAAGCAGCACCTGGCATTGCAGAGTTCATCTGAACTGAGCTGACAGAAAAAGCCCTTGGACACATCCCTCAGTGCAGGGTGCTGCACCCTGCCAGCCTACAAAACCACTGCTTTTCCTGGGAAATGTAATTTCCCCTTCACACAAATGTATCAAGATAAGTAGCACAGCAAATCACCATTTGCAGTTTCAGCTGACACATTTCAGCAGCACCAGCTCGTGGTCCATTCCCTATTCCTCCCACACAGCAGCTTTCCTGGCGATAACCCTTCCCACACCTACCCAGCTTTACCTAATTGCACATATTTAGGACAAGCACACAAGGACTGGGAGTTCCTGGTCCCTCCTGTGGGCACCTGGAAGCTGTGATCTGCTTGGGGAAGATGCCAGGGAGAGTGGTGCCTTCTGGTCACTCTGTTCCCAGAAGGATTTTGGACTTGGCTTTGAACCAGTGGTGGTGGGACTCCACATGACAAATCCTTCCCAGCAGGAACGTGGCAGGAATGCAGAAAATCCTGCTGCAGTCCTGAGGACTGAAAGAGCTCCAGGACTTGTCCCTGTAGGAGGAAATGGTGTTTATTGAGTTAGCTGCTGCCTATAAAATCCTGTCCATGTTAGTGGCATCAAACCTCTAGCAACAAAATGAGACTAAATCTGGAGCCAAGAGTGATAAAGTTCTGTGGCTTGTCCAACTGACTGACATTTTTTTCTCCCATCTGCTCTTCAATAAGTGGGAAAAACCAGTACCGTTCCTGAGAGAGGTTTGGGTGCCCCCAACTTGATTCATCTCAGCTGGCTGATGATATCTCAGCAATATACTCTTGGAATTGCATTCTTCTGAATGAGGATGTTTGTTAACCTGGTGTGTTTATAGACAACCAGATCTTCTCCCGTCCCTGTTTTTCTAGGCTGAGCAAACCACACATTTGATCTTCTCCTGCGTGGTGCATTTTCATTCACTTCCCTACCATCTTGGGAGATCTCTGAGCCTGCTCCAGTGTCAATTATCAGTTTTGCAAACCAATGAAGAGGATGCCCAAAGCAGTCCAAAGGAGGACTTTGCCAATAGCTTTGTAAAAGTGCTAAAACAGAGATGAGCCTGTCCATCCCATTATGCAGAGGAGTTCTGAGGGGATTGACCTGTCCTGCTGTGTGCTCCCAGGGATGAGTGCATTTTCCCTGCACTCCAGCTGCACCAGAAACTACACCCCTACCTTTTAGCAAAGAGTCTGGGAAGACACTGAATTTTAGCTGCACCTCCTGTGGGTGTGGGACACTTCTGTCCACCTGCAGAAGACTCACAGTCTCAATGGAGAAACCCTCCATAAATACAGATGCATATCAGCACTTCACAGCTCTTTAGCATATAAATATCTCAGACAGATTTGAATATCAGAGAAGTGTCACTTCTGCAAACAGGTCTTGGCTAATCCCTCCACTGTAGCTAGCATGCCCAGGGTACAATACCCTCTCAGATTATCATTATTCATTACACTGGAATGGGATAATAACAAATTGCATGGACTAGTTTTTAAAAATACTTTTCCATTACACATCCAGAATATTTCTTGTTTTCCATAGCACAGAAGAGCTTGATGGAAGTTGGATCTGCTTCCCAACAGTGCCAATTTGCCCTTTCCTTGAGCACTTAAAGGATCTTCTTTGGTGGAGCCCGCTTTTTATTTCCAGGTTCTTACAAATGCACTGTCCAGAAGCAGCAATGTAACTGAAAAATACCCCTAAGCTTGGATGTGAAAAAAAAAATTGGACATGAGAATGATATATAACATTATTAGAGGCAAGAAAATAAATAACAAAAAAGAACAGATATTGTTGGGCTATTCTTCCATTATTTTTGTTAGGGTCAAGCATTCAGGCATTAGCACTCCTGAGTTGCTCTGCTGGATACATTGGCTTTTTCTGTTGTCAGCTGGTAAGGAGAGACACCAGCTGGCACCTGCATAAGAAAAACACCATTAAATGCTAAATTTTGTCAGGGCAACAGGATGATAGATCTTGATTCAAATTTTTACTTCTAAAGGAATCCTGAGCCATCACAGTTCTGGCTTCTGACACTACTTTCAACACCTGATTGAAAGACTAAGTCACAATTTATTGTCTGAGTGAAGATGAGTTTTTTCTTATCTTGTGGCCACAAAATGATTGTGTTCCAAGGGAAAGTGAGCCAGCACCAGACCCTGCTCCTCAGGCAGTGTCAAAGCTGGACACAGTCACTGCATCCAGCAGAGCAGCTGTGTGTCACAACCACAGCCTAAGACAGCCAGAGGGGTGACCATTTTTGATGTCTGAATATTACAGCAACACTGGAACTGAAAGCAGGATCTGAGTGTCCCTCCTTGCTGCCCATGCTGTGCCACTGCTGGTTTTACTGGGACAAAGACATTGCTCCTCTGTGAATTGCTGCTGAGGCTCTTGTCAGCATTTTTGCACTCATGGCATGGGACATAAAAAGTGTTCTTTTCTCCTTATACCAAATATGTAGCTATAACAGCATATATTATGCTTTTTAATGCATTTTAAATATTTTTGCATTAAGAAACATCTAGAACATCCTTGACTCCCATGGCTGTAATGTTCCAACTGGGGATCATCTGTTTCCTCTCCATAAAAACCTCTTGGGCTCTTTTCTTTAATTGCACATCATTGGTTTAACTGTAAACAGAGTTCAACCCAGCAGGCTGAAGTTTAAGTTACTCCAAAGAGTAAATCTGGCTCTCTCATCACCAGTACCACTTCTAGCCCAGCACAGCTGCAGCTCCCTGATGGATGTGGGGGACAGCAATGTGACCACCACCCTCCAGAGTTTCAAACCTCAGAGTGAGGCCACAGGCAAGGGATGGGGACAGCAGAGGGGGTGGCTCAAAATGCTCACATGATTTGTGCCACCATCACAAGCAAGCAGCGATCCCTGCTCCTTCCATCTCCCATCCCAGCACCCCTTGGAGAGCAAATGCCCTCCCCTGGGATAATCCCACTGACAGGCTGGGCTGTGCACTGATAGGGAAATGGACTTGTTGCTATTTCAGAAGCTGGAAATTGCAGCAGCAATATTTGTTTCCTAGCAGCCTCCCAAGGAGGGATGTGTGAATCTCCTGTTTTCGCCTCTGAAACAAACAGGGGAGAGGGCAATCAAGCACCAATTTAAACCCGATTTTTCAAAGTGAACTGCTAAAAAGTTATCTAAGTGGCAAACCATCAACAGAAGTAAGGCAGAGAAAGAAATAGGAAGAAGGAAATCATGACATGCTGTCTGAATTCTGAAAAACAATTCAGGTAACTATGCTTTCTCAAAAATGAATGCAATTTCTTCATGAGCACTTTGGAAAGCTGTGCTAGGATGTGTGCTCACAGGTGTCAACATGCATATTATTTTGACAAGGAATTCACAGAATTGACTGCATCATGCTGAGCTGGGAAATAAAATTCTCGGGTTTTTTACTGCTGGCTCAAATTTGGCTGGAATGATTTGGACCCTGCTCTCAGTAGCATGAACAAGCTCTGCTGGAGAGCAGCCAGACTTGGTCTGAGTTTCTGTTAGGTACAGAAACTGGCAGCCCAATGTATGTGATTGGAAGGAATAAGAATATGAAGAATAAGAAGAATAATAATTAAAAAGTCATGGTTTTGTTGGATGGCATCACACTGTGAGAGAACATGATTCCAGAGAACAACTCAAGGTCACGGAAAAAGTTTCAGTTCTCTTCCTCCCTTCGCTCAATGGATGCATGCAAAAATATGTAGGTAATGTTAGTAAGAAGAGCAGGCTAACACACCAAACTTGAAAAGAAAACAAAAAAAAAAAAGGAGAAAAAGAAAAGGAAGAGAACTCACTTATCAGCACTAATATACAGTAACAAAAAAAAAATCAACCCACCAAAAAGTCAAAGAACACAATATATAATCTCAAAGTCAATCACTTCCCAACTGCTCTTTACTTCATTATCCAGAACTCAGAAGTCCACTCGACACCCTGAACTTACCACTTAAAAAGGATAAAACAAAGAGATATACCACATGGTGTGTTTACAAAACAGGTCTGATCTGTGATGGTGACTGGTGGGACAGAGGATGTAATTTCTCAGAATTTCTCACCACCTCACGCTTACTCTTTGTGAAACGTATGGAGTGATGTGAGTTTGTTCCAGCTGCTGAATCCCTTGCACAGCTGGCACTGGCTGGATCAGCAGAGCATGTGGAACAGCACAGCTGGGAGAAATGGAGCTCTTGCCACCACACATGCCAGGCAAGAGCCATGGTAGGGTGGCAAAGCTCCAGCTGTTACCCTCCATGCTACTCCTGCTCCAGGCATCAGCATCAGACCAGAACTTCACAGCCCATCCGTCTGCTGTGGCACTCGAGTGCTGAAAATCAAACACATTAAAATTCAAAAGCGAAAAGAGATCCTACATGTGTGCCTTGGGTATATTCAGGAATATCAATACTTTATCTGCTTGTGTCTGCTGAGCTGGGAAATATTGGCAAGCAAAGCCAGATTAAACATTTCCCCACTTCAACAGGCTCCAGCCAGCCGGGGAAGCAGGAAATAAAGGGAGCTGAGACACGCTCTCCTTGTAGCAGCTCAAGCTCAGTTCCTCTGGATTTCACGGCAGGTTTCCTCTCTCTAGCTATATAACAGGCATAAAATCCAGCCATTCCAGGTACACTGCACACACCCCTGCCTGCTCTATAGCCCTGCCACCACACTGAACCCACTGCTGCAGCAGCAAACATAGGGATTTAGAAATAGCTGTATAAAAAGAAGAGCACGTACCGAGTATTAGAGCCTTGAAGCTGTGAGTCCATCCTGTTGCTTTTATAGGACAGCACATTTCTCTGAGCTCTCTTTTATGTTCCTGTGATTCACCACACTGCTGATAAATGTGTTCTTGTTACCTGTCTGTGTTATACATTGCAAAAATTTATGGCCTCTTGCCATCTGTTTCAATTAAGAAACTTATATATAGATCTGGGTGCCTTGCCCAGGAAAATACTTTTGGAAAGAGAATTTTATAGTCTGATAACAGGCCAGATCTCCAGCTGGCATTCATCCACATGCTTCCAGTAGTGCCATTTGATATACAACAGCCAAGCAGTCAGGTAGGTAACATCACAACAATAAATTCAAAATGTTATTCATCTCAGCAAACCCATTTAATTGCAACACTGCTGACTGATGCTTGCAGCAGATTACAAAATAATCTTCAACTCCTGTTCATGTTGAAACTAATTATTTTAATGAGACATTTTTGCAGCTCAAGCAAATATGTTTGGCTCTATCCACTCAACACAGACTGAAGATGATGGCTCCAATATATCAAATATCCTTTTCCATTTTGCATGGATATAAGAGATGTGTCAATCACAGCCTTCTGAGAAGGGCTTTTTGAGGTTATTCCAGTGGCAGTAGACTATTCATGAAGTTAAAACAAATAAAACTAGAACAATTTAACATGTGGCAGCCCTACAGATAATTGCAAACTTCTCTACCTCAATCAAAATCTATCACTTCAGCCAAAAGGGGATAAACACTGCATAATTTAGCATCAGCTACGCCACTAGTGCCACCTACAGCATCCAGCTCAGAGAAACCACCCAGACTCTCAGCTGGCTCAGGTGTGCATACATTTCTAGACCGCTTTTATTTGGTGTCCAACCAGTCAAGAAGACATTTTCATAGAGAAAATATGTATTTGTGCAATACAAGCACTAAACTACTTATTTGCAATATGCAATTCAGACACATAGCTCAAAAAATAGATGCTTCTGGCAAATGCCAATGGCACATTAGGAAATCAGACATGTACCTCCACTCCTGACAGATGAACACCTTTTGTTTGTTGCATCAATTTTGTTTTGTTTGTGCTGGAAGTGCTTGTCACCACCGGACAAGTTTTTTTTAAATGGGGTAGTTTTTCCTTCTTGTGCTTCTTGAGCTATGGAGCAGCTCTTCCATCAGTTACCTACAGAAGCATGAGGTCCTTTCAGCTTCTGCATGGCTCAGGACACTGCATGCCTGCAATTCAGAAGTGCCACACCGATGGCTAACCTTTGGCACATAAGCTGGTGGAAAACACCTTTATTCCAGGCTGGCTAATGATGGGCCACTGGGACCAGTTCCCACAGCTCTGTAAGCATTGATCTTCAATGAGGCTTGTCATTTCCAAGATTATTTCCTGGTTTGGCTGATACATTTTCTGCAGGGTTCACTACAATCTGCAAACGCTCCTGTCTTTTCCATGTCATTTTTACAAGGATCCCAGGGGAAATATCATGTCAGCTCCTCTCTGCATTTTGTGCTGCATCATTTCCTGGTCACTGCACACCTGCTGAAGGCTTTGATGTCTATTCCCCCAAAAGGCTGACTGCAGCTATAAATCCTGGTGAGGTGAAGAGAAACAGACTCCTCTGTACAGCTCTAAGTCTTGGCAAACAATGATTATTATCAAGAATAGAAACACTTCTTGCCTTAAAACACACATTGAATGAGAGCTTGTAGACAAAATCATACTAGGTGGTCAAGGAATTCATTGATTTCTTTTAATAAAGAATACTTCTGTGCCTCACATTTAACTACTTTCTTTTATAAATAACCACCTGTTGTTTACCTTTCTCTGACTGTTTCTCTTATTATTTCACACTACACAGGAAGAGCCTCAAAATATGTGAAAAAATAGCTCACTTCCACCCTTACTTTTTAAATAGACAACACTGCTGAGGTTCAGGCTAAACCAATACGTTTATCCTTGGATGATTGGAAGCAGAGAAGCAAAGGGAGCCCTGGGTAGGACTGTGTCCCCAGGAGCTGTGTCCCTGCTTTTCCACCCTTGCTTGAGGAGCACCCAAGCCCTGAGGGGTTCTGGCTGCAGCTGGGGTCACTCTCCACCTGGCTCTCCCTGAGAGAGGGTTATGGATGCAGACAAAGCCTGTGGGTCTGCATGTCCTGCACCAAAGCAGCACTGGCAATCCATCTGAAGGACAGTCTGCTGGAGTCAGAGCACAGGATGGTGACCACCCTGGAGGTGTGCTCTCCTGCCTGGCTGCCTGTGTGACCACAGCACCACAGGGACAGTGAGTTACAAGCAGAAGACTCTCTGTCTTTTCCTGCACAACTCCTGGTACTCAAAAGCAGCCCTGTGCCACAGCCCCACCCCTGTGAGCCCTCAGCCACCATGAACTAGCCTCACCTCTGACACAAACCCTGCTCTCTCTCTTTTTACCAGGGTGGGGAACCAACACCATCTGCCTCATGCCCTTCTCTCCTCATCCTCTTTGTGGTCCCCTCACTTCAGGCAGACACACTTCCTGAGCTCATATCATGGCTGGCAGCTTCAAATAAGGAACTGCTTCAGCTGAATGGAACTGAGATAAAGAGTTTTCTTCTCCTGCTTCCACAGCCAGAGTGATACACAAGTACATGGCCCAGCCCATCTCCTGGGAAAGCCCACTGCTCGTGGGCTGTGCAGCAAACACCAAATGGCACTGCATCTTGTCTCTCAAATTGAGATCAGACTGGCTTAACCCACAAGTCAGTTCCCCACTTATCTAGAAATGGAATTTTAAACAGCAGAAGTCAGACTCAGCCACAATTAGATACTGGTTTGTGATTCAAACCCAAAAGAATGAACAATTGAGGGAGATAGATAACTGGTGTGTTCTTGACACCTGGGTTTAGGCTCAGGCAGGAGATTTACCTGGAGTTGCACCATCTCCAGAAGCTCCTCTGACAGCCCTGCTCTCAACTGGGCTGGCTGGGCCAGCAGCTCTGCTGTAGCCTCCTGTCTCAAGGGTTGGCTGTCCCAGCTTAAAGAGTATGGACAGAATAATGTGAGGCACAGGGACAGCTAAAACAGGGCTCCTGTCAATTGCTAAAGTGTCATATTAACATTGCACACTACAGCTGATCTGGGTATAATGATCCCACAGCAGCCAGAAGACACAAAGCTCATGGGTACACTCTGTAAGGGAGAGGTAAATTTGTGTGTGAAGCCACAGAGGAACTTAATTATAATCCCCTCATTCAAATATGGATTCTAAATCATCAGTGGGCATGTGGGGGTTCAAAAGCATCACTCAGTGTGAGGCAGCACTTGGAGAGGGAAATGGAAAGAATGGTAAATCTGACATGTTCTGACTTTGCTCCAGAGATCAATGTTCCCTGTTCTTCTGCCCCATGGTAATTAAAACAATTCTTAGTGATAGACTGATGACTGGCTGACTGTCTTCCCTGATTGCCTGCCTTCCTCTGCCTCTCTTGCTTGTTGAGAAGGTTCAAAACACCTCGGGCTGCTCCTTTGTTTCTCACAGACTCAGATGTTGGTTTTCATTAATCTGGGTGGGAGGCAGAGCGATTGCTCCCCTCCCAAGCTGCCTTCCTGCTCCACGGCTTGCTGGAAAAACTCCTGTCCTCTGAGTATGGTTTCACCACTCAGCTGCTCCTAAAAGTTTTTGTGCTCCAAACGATTTTGTAAATTGTACTGATTAGTTCAAACCCCACCATGGCCCGTTAATGGTGACTCTAATGGATGCTGGCAGGTTCGGTGAGAAATCCAAACATATTCAGATGAAGAGCAGAGGGTGCTTAGGCTTGGTGCAAGACATTTGTTCCCGTGCAGTTTCAGAAGGTTTGTGTGGTGAGGAAGAGCAAATTCCTGGCGGAGCAGAGCTAATGCAGGCCACAAGTGACAGCTCATGACATTGATTTTAATATCCTAATTGCTATGACTATTTGCAGGGGAAAAAAATCGTTCAGCTGCCTTGAGCCTTGTTTCAACCTTCAGAGGCTTCCCATGCTGATTTGGAGCTGCTGGCATTTCCCAGGAGTTAACTGTGCCCTGGGGTACAGGGCTCAGGAGAATCAGACAGAGTGTGAATCCCCATTTGGTTTGGAATCTCAAAGCATTTGGCAGTCCACCTAGCTCAGAGCAGAAATCTGTAATGAGCAACAGAGCCTCTGCACATCACTGCAGAAAACAAGCGATTCAGGAGTGCAGAAAATATTTTGAGGGGATGAGAAGATCCACAGAGCACTGGGCATGTCTCTGCAGACTATGGTCAGCCCAAGGGAAAAGTGGCAGCACTGAACACCAAGGATCCACGTGTGCCAGAATTCTCCCTTCCACTATCAGCCACAGCTCCGACTGTTTTGGTTACACTGCTCTTCATTTCAATGACCTGAATGTGAAACAGGTTTGAGGAAATAAATAGCACTAATAAAAAGACAAGAGTGACCTTTTAAAATGAGTAACTATATTTAATTTTAAATGTTTGCATCTCAGTTGGCTGGGATTAAGAACATTTATTTCCACTGGAACTGCATGCAACAGAAATACTGAGAATAGCTGCACTATGTGAGTAAATGTATTGAGAAATTCTCACCAGGGAAGAGCAATTCCACATCCCCCTTGGAGACATCAAAAATACAACATCAATAAACTGCATATGAAACACCTACCAAGCTACATTAAAATAAAACAACTGTAAAAAGCTATTCTGATAATTATTTTTAACACTGTAAAATTATACATGATCATGAGGGTTTGTATTTTATCAAATACCTAGTGAAATAATCCTTTAACAAACATGCAGAACAATTACAGCCCTTTCCCCCCCTGTCCTCATCACAGATGACTAGTAAGAAGGTGCAGTATCACAGATTATTATCACGTTCCCAAAGGCATTATAATACATTGCAGATTTTCACATCACTGATTTTTAGGTCTCCTCCTAGAATATGCAGGAGCATAAAGCCAAGGAGTTGGGCTGTTTTCACAGAGCATTTTTTGCACACCCTTCTGTTAATGATGCAAAGCTTAACAACAGGCCCCATAGGGCTGGGCTATCTTGAAATGAACACAAGACTGCACCAGTCTCAGAAACTTCAAAAAGATAAGTCTTAGCTGAAACAGCACAATCTATGCAGCCCAAATCCTATGCCATTCTTATGTACTGAGGCTGGTTTTTTATGTTGCTGGAACTGTTTTCCTGCTGAAGTAGGGAATATTTATGATTTTTCCTCCAACTGCAAATCAAAAGCTATAAATAGCTGCTTGTCCCAACATATGTGGAAGGAGGGTTCATAGTTGCTGTTCCACATCACCTCTAAACCCCCAAGCAGTAAATCTAAATTAGAAACATTAACATCGAGAAATAAAAGGGTTTGCTTGACACAAGCAGAAATCCTTCTTCATCTTCTGTGTTTCAGATTCATAGATTTTCGAGGCCAGGAGGGCGGATGAGGCCAACTGGTTGAAAACTGCTGCTATTTTTCCTGAAATAAAAGCATATCAAAATCAGATACTAAGTCAGCAGGACTTAGGCATTGTTAGAAAACTTTTTTGCAGAGGTAAACTAAGAGCAGCTGCGAGTCATCCTGACTATGTCTAGTGCTGGTCTAGTTGTCAACTACACCCAGGACATGGAAAAGAAACACAGTAGTTCAGCATCCCAGGATTTGCAAATCACATATAAATCACACAGCCAGGGGTCTGCCACCTCCAAAAAATGCAGTGGAGCCACCAATTTTTTTTTAAAACCCAAAGACTGCAGTATCCTCAAGGCATCCCAAACACAAACCTCAAAACCACAAGACTCTCCAGCTAGTATTTTCCCTACAGCATAAAATATTGGGATTGCTTTCCCTGCACACAAGAGAGGTTTCAACAATAGGAATGAAGTGCACCTTGGCAGCAAGCTGAGGAGCCAGGTGTATCCCCATTTCCCAGCTCCCAGGCAGGAGCTCTCACCACTACTCTGGTACCTGGGGGCACCCACCGACAGTAGCTAACATACTCCTGGGTAAGACTGCAGAGATGTTACCTTCTGGCATGATTTGCACCACTTAAAATACTGTGGAAAACCTAAGTAGTCTGGAAACAAATGGGCTGTGCAAAACTGAAAAGACTGAATTCACTGTCTTGAATTATGGATGGATAATCAGCCACAAAAGAGCATTATCTGCAGCTGCACTGGAATTATGTCTGAGCACTACCTCTCTTCCAAAATATAAAACTCAGATCCTGTTCAGATTAGAGGGATCATTATAAGTACTGAATTTATTTCTATTATCCTGCATTAAAAGATGGTTGGTTTTTTTCCTCTGTGATTTGCTATTATTATAAAATTCATTTTCCTGTTCTAGCATCATACAGTTACTTTGCACCAACTCTCTGAGGGAAAACACCACTACAAGACTGAGACCAGGGAAGCCTTTAGTCCCCTTTTATACTGATACACAGTTTTGGGCAGGCTCAGGTATATTTCTATATTTATCTCACTGTGTCCCCACATTCTTACAACATCCAGCTCTACTCTGCATGTGTGATGTAGAGAGGTTATTCGCACAGGGACTTGTAGTGCTTAACATCACCCTCCTGATTTGGGCTGAGGAATCCCTACACCATAACAGCAGCACTGGATCAGACCAAAGCTCCCATGCTGGTAGCTGGTGGGATGTTTTAGGGGATGGAAGAAGAAGCAGAAGCATGTACAGCAATACTTCCATGGAAAGCTCTTCCATGAGCAGCCCCTGAACACGACTCTGCGTGAACATCTCTGTTGTTAACAGGTCCTGGCAGACCCCTCTTCCCTAATGAGCTAATTTCTCCTGGAAGCCATTTGAATGACAAGCCTTCAGTGGCTGGTGCCAATGACTTCTGCAACTGAATTACAAACCACATGAAGTAATACTTCATTATTTTAATTTTAAACCTGCCACCCAGCAGCTTTGTGCCTCATGACACTCACCTAAAAGGATCAGCAAATGAACCTTCTCCATCTTACTGACTTTAGTGATGCTGAGAGGCCATAGACTGTTTAATTACTCCTGGATGGGATGCCATTCATTAGGCTACCTTTCTCCAAACCTTTCTAGTTTTATTTTACTTGCAGTGGAGCTTGGAAAACCACGCAGCCCTTGGGAAGCAGCCCCTCCCCTTGAAAGGGCATTTAAAACCAAGTAACACCATCTGGAGTTAAACACCTTCAGCTTCTAATAAACTGTGCTAAATTAAAAAATGCTTGAAAAGGAATGGGTTGTGAAAATTGAGGCCCAGTATCAGTGTCAGCTGTGTCTGATGTTTTGTGCTTGGCTTCCCACATTGCCTTCACATTGGCAGAGGCAGAAGCTATGAGCTACAATTCCTGCAGGGTCTCTCTCCTCTTGAAATCCTGATTAGCCATGAGTTCACCAAATCTCTCAATTTAGTCCAGTAGTGATAGCCAACAGATGGATTTTATTAGAGACTGGAAAACAAACTCACTAACAGGGACTACAGCTAGCACCTGGACAGAGTTCTACCCAAAATGGGATTGCTTTCGTCCCCTTCCCTCAGTGACACTGCTCCCCCCAACACAGGCTGAGGTACAACCAAACTGGTTTGAGGTCCCACACCTCACTCCTGCTTTTTTTCCTTTGCAGCAATGAGGCAGGGGCTATGATGCAATAAACAGGAATCAGCTGCAATACCTATGGAGAAGACTGGTACCAGATAAAACTCTTGATCTCTCTCTTTTTCTTAAAGCCTTCATCAAAATCACAAGACTTTAGATTACATAACTTACACACTTTACAGATTACATAACTTTTTTATTAATCAGTACTCGACCCCCTGTTTGCTAGTTCCAATCTCTCATTTCTCATGCTGATTAGTCTGCTTGTACAGTTCTTCCCCCCATTTGAGCCTGGGGTCTCTTTTGAGTGGGTGGCCAATGGGTTGGTGGTTTTGGTCTCCCACTGCCAGAATTGCCTTTCCCCCAGTTACTGCTCAGTTCTGCTGACTTCACTCCTGGTGGCTCTGGTCCAGACAGCCCATTCATCTTGGGATTGTCTTCCCTTACCCTTAAAACAAAAGATTAGCCAAGCACATAAGGTTCACAATGCAATTGCTTAATCATAACTATCCGGCTATTGCTCTTGATTAATAACAAAAAAAAACCCCCAAAATTGTCAGGTTTGGTTCAGATCTTGAGGTGCNGGCTATTGCTCTGGATTAATAATAATAAAAAAAAAAACAAAATTGTCAGGTTTGGTTCAGATCTTGAGGTGCTCAAATCTTGAGGGGCTCCATATCAGTGATGCATGACAGATTTGACTGTAGGCAAACGAAATAGTTATTTAAATATTTTATTCACTCTTGGTAACTGGAACTGTGCTAACTTTTATAGGCCAATCTCATGATCACCACTGTAGGGACTCACTCAATGGAAGAGTGAAGACTGCAGAGACAGCAACACTCCCGTGCTTTCAGCAGGGGTTTGACCTTAGATGGGTCCTCCAGACTACTCTGCATATCCTATTGTGGACATGCAGTAATGGACAGAGCCCCAAGGAGCTTTAATTAAAAAAAAGAAAAAAAAAGAAAAAAA
>VWYP01032530.1:53100-77837 GCA_013400435.1 Pycnonotus jocosus
CCCAAAAAGAAAAAAAAAAAAAAAAAAAAAAAAGATCAAACCCAAACCCAAGCAAAGCCAGCAACATGAACTGCCCGGGCTCACTGCCAGCACCTCGCCTTCTCCTTCCCAACCCTTCCACCCAAGGACTAGGAGTGAATATGATATTTTACCCCTATTTAATAGCCAATTAGACAAGAACAAATGCACCTCCATTAGGAAGTGCTGACTGCTGTTTGATAAAGCAGGGTACAGTAGCACACACCAAGACTGGTCACTAGATTAAAATGGGTCTGTTTCTCCACCAGAAAAAGCTTTGCTGTAATTTGCTTAATCTTTGGCCAGATATCACTGAAGAACCAAAGCTTAAAAACCCTACTGGAAGAGATCCACAGGCTGTGCAATACCATGGTTAATTAGTGTTTGTAAAGCACTTTCTGGAGGAAAAAATAGCCAACCACAATCAATATTATCAACTGCGTTTTCTTTCATCAAGTCCTTGCCAATAATCCTCTCAATTTTGTTTTTGGGGTTAAATTAAGCACTTTTGTAGTTCTGCTGGGGACAGCCAAGCAATTATTGCTTTTCAGCTCAGTCCTTCCAGGTCTGGTTTGATTTTATCTGGGCTTTGTTTTATGGCTGGCTCCATTCTGTATTAACAGAGCAGTTGAAGCCAATGACCTTTCCCTGGCTTATCCATATTTAAGATAGTGGGAAGAAGTGACTGAGAAAGGCATTTAATTAATTGAACTATATGGAGGATTGAGAACAAAGCTGGAATGCAAGAGTAAGCACAAACCCAGACACAAAAGAGAAAGGGATGAAGTACAGAATAAAATTACTAAATATAAATATGATCTCTTTTCTAGAGAAGAGATTGATGGGTGGGGTTTTTTTTCAAACCATGATGCACAACACCTCATTTTTGTATGTTTGATGAAGAGCTTCACAAAGAAATATTAGTTCAGGCAGAGAAGAAGAGGCTCAGCCACAAGAGAGGGGACCCACTTAAAGATCAAATGTTGAAACACTGTGGTAAAAAGAACCTTTTGGAATGAAGAAAGGATCTGCTGAAATTTTCTGTGGCTCAAGCTTAGAAATATTTATTTCATATTTTGTTTTTATGCAATACTGTCTCTCCAAAAAGAAGAAGAAAAAAAAAAGAGCTGGTGAGAAAGAGCTTGCTTCATTTGCAGATAGGGCATGCTGACAAGAATGGGAATATGCTACAAGAAGAAACAGATAATCTCGAGAAATACAGTCTAAGATATTAGTTTAATTGTGCAGCACAACCCAAAGAGGAAGAAAATACACTTAGGAACTGCTAACAGAATTTTCTCATTTAATTAAAGTTATCAGTGGGAACTCACAAGAAAAGGAAAGACATGAACATTATGAAAGTACCAATGAGCAAGCATAAGAAACCTTTGTGAAGTGTCTTTCAAGTACATTTCTGGCCCTCAAATTGCTTAGAGGGAATGAAAATGTGACTCTCCAGTGCTTATAAATCAGAATAACTTCTTTTTACTATTTCATTATTTTTCGGGTGCTTCACTCATGTGTCACAGCCTTTATATGTTGATTGTGTAGTTAATATATCCTTCTCTTTGTTAACTTCAGTTTGGAAATTGAGATAAATTTACAGTTAAATAACTGAAGGGAAAGAATTAAGAAAAATGGGAAAAGTTTGAAGGGAAGAAATGAAGAAAAGATAACTGCTAGCAGGTCAAGTCTGCATTTCACTCAGCCTGTGTGAACCACATAAGAGTGATTCAAAAGAGTGAATGACTCAGAAAAGTGCAGGTGATCACACTGTTATACTGTCTTCTTGTGAACTCTGGAGGTTAAATAGCTCCTCTTAGTTTTGAATTTTGCTTACAGAAGGGATTTAAGTATATTTTTACAATTTTTACACCTCTTTCTGAGTGTTGTAAAGAGCAGAACCTGCTGTTCTAGTAAACAAAATACTCTAGAATTTTGTTTCAAAGTTTCCCCCACAGCCAATCAAGGGGATGTCCAAGTCATAATAAATAGGAAGCAATAGAACTGAAGTGCCTGGCTGTCATAGTTTAATCTCAGATGGCAACTAAGTACCAGGCAGCTGCCTGCTCACTCCATGCCCTCTGGCCTGGTGTGGGAGGAGAAGAATCAGAAAAAGGTAAAACCTGTGGGTTGAGATTAAAACAGTTTAACAGTTTAATAACTGAAATAAAGTAAATTACAATAATGAAAACAACAGTGAAAATGATGACAAAAGGGAGGTAACAAAAAGAAAGAGGAATAAATCCCAAGTAAACTAAGTGATGCACAATAAAATTGCTCACCACCTGCTGAACAGTGCCCAGCTGGTCCCTGAGCAGCAGTCGAGCAACAATTAAAACATCAACAATATTTTCATCCTAAATCCAAACCAATAGTGTACCAGCTGCAAAGAATAATTAACTCTATCCCAGCTGAAGCCAAGCCACCGGTATTGCTTTGTTAGGTCAATTCTCCAGCTTGACACTGGTCCTTCACCTGTTTTTACTGGATCTGGCGTTTGTGGGAAAGGCAAGCTGGATGCTCCTGGCTGGCTGGGGTCAGTGCTGGTGCTGGAGTAGCACAAGAGGTGGCAGCAGCACTTTCCCCATGGCTCATGGATGATATGTGCCCGTGTGAGTGAGGAGAGTGGGGGTGAGAGGCAGCAGAGGCGCTTCCAGAGGAGCATTTCCTGGCTCTGGGCTGAGGAAGGCAGAGCCAGCATGGGCACATCAAACACAGCTCTCCTCCCGTGAGAAGCTGTGGTCAGGCTGCCACTTCTCATCCACCCTGCATTAACAGAGGGTGCTGCAGAAGCAAATAAAAGCAGCCAGAAAGCTAATCGATAGGAAGAAATTTTATCTGCATTTATTTTGAGAATTATTTGAGCTCCCATGAAGCGCGAGGTTTCTCTACACCTCTGACAAATAGTTATCAAACTGTCTTATGCACAGTCAACACCATCACAGAAGCAAACAATTTAAGGGCCCTTTCTATTGGGTTCATAACTTTATTTTTGGAACAAAATTAGAACTTTGTCAGCCTGAAAACAGCACAATAAAACCAAGATCATTACTCTTTCCCTGCTTGGTGAAAGCTTTATGGCTCACACAGCATGTCTAATCCTTTATGTCCTGTCTCTATGATGCATCTAATGAATAATCTCCCTTTCTCCTCTATAATTCACTTGACAGCCAAATAATGTATTTTTTAAATCACACAATTTCTTAAGCAGTGTTTTGTCTCCTTTATGCTCACCATACATCTGCAGTTAAAACCTCTTCTATGTTTCAATACCTTCTTTCCCCACCCAAATACTCTCCTGCCTCCCCAACACTGCCAATCAGCCACTTGTCTACCTCCAAAAAGCACTTTTGCTGGCAGCTTTGCTGCTTGCTCCAGCTTTTCCTCCTGGGGCAGGACATATTCTCCAGAAACTCTCTCTGCACACTGACACCTGCAGCCTAATGGCATTGAGAAAAAAAAAATTAGTTCTCTTTCTTTGTGTTTCAGGTGTTCAGCAGAACTGAATGCCTTCAGGGTACAGTGAGCAGCAGTGAAGAGTAGTGCTAGAAGTTTAAAAGAAGAATATTCAAGCCTTCTCAGAGAACCGACAGCTTTCTTCTACTACAGGTACTGGAGTAACTAAGAAAAGAGGGATTGTTTGGGGATTTTATGGGTCAGTTGCAGAGAGAACAATTCCTGTGAAGATTGCTTTTAATCAGTCACTTGGCAAAGTGTCCCAAGGATGAGCAAGATTTATTACCTTCACCTTGAGGCTGCTTTATAAAGGGTGTTAGTCACCTACAGCACACAGATTTATAAGAGGGGGATTTGAAGGGTTGTATGTCCCACTTCCCATCATCTCCACTAACAACATAAAGTTTGACAGGAAAATTCCAAAAAATTAGTAAAGACTGAAATATACTGGTGAGGCAGGGGTGTCCTAAATTCATTGAAACAGAGAGACATAAATTACAGAAAGCGTACCAAAACATGATTTGAGTATAGGGGAGAAGCAGCCCTGCCCACAAATTGTCCTCACAAGACCACACACACATCAGCTAGGCAAGTTAATAGCAGTGTAAGAGTGTACATGGTAACTACTCACAAACACTTCTAAATAGTCTTAGATGTCAATTTTAAAAATGCACACTTATCTGGGGCAGCTTTGGGTGAGAAAGGAAAGAAGGTAAAAACCAAAGAGAAATGGACCAAATTTAGGAAGGAAATTTTTGACTACTGAGAAGATTTCTTGATACTGAAGTACCCAGGTCTGAGGCTTTAATTAGGTTCATGTATGTTGAAATGAGCAGATATAGAGCACCCAACACGTTTGCAGGTGGAGCAATGTATCCACTGGGAGAAGAGCTGCAGAGGTCCCATCTCTGGAACTCCAGATGGAGGCTCACAGCTGACCCCTACTCTCTGTGTGTGCACACCTTTAGTTGCACCAAATGGTACATTTTTACTGTCTTAAATTAACTTTTTGGATGCTGATTTCCTCTCCAGATGGAGAGGCAGTCTCTCACCACAAAAAAAATTCAAACAATAGCTTTCATACCGACCCCTGACAGCACCGACTCTTTTCTCAAGCACAGAATGCTTCTGAGGCAAGCACAAGTTCAGCTCTCCACAGGACCTTGGCCAGAGGTCAGCGACCCCTCTTCACCACCCCAGCTGCAAAAGCCAGTGCTGACTTGAAGGAAAACACACCTGAGAGACCAAAGAGTCCTTCATCCCCCCTAAATGTGATTCAGCAGCTCCACCTCAAAAGTATGTTAGAATGGAGATGAAAGTAGAGAAAGAAAGGAAGATATGTTGGAAATTTACTGTAACACATTTACATTAATATTACTTGTAATATACACATATATAGCACCCACTTTCATGCTCAGGACCATTTAGTAAAGCTCTAGAAACTGTGCATTACAGTGGATGCTCAAAGAGAAAAATAAATTTATATCCCACTCTCTACAATCCTGGCATGGCACTGGCAGCCTGGAAAGCTTTTCCTCTCTCGGTACAAATTCTGGCATCCAATGTTTTGGGCTCCAAAACACACACCTGACTCTCCCAGCACATTTTAATCAAAGCTCTGCCTATCTTAGCCATAGCCTTGTTGAGCAGAAACAAGACTTTTCACCTTTATTTGTGCTGGAGGAAATGCTGTAAATAGGCTTTCACCATCAATTAATGGCAGGGAAGCCACTTTTCCCTACTGTGTCATCTTCCCTCTTTCTATCATTCACTGGATGCTGTTGGGAGAGGCTTGCAGTCAGTAACTTGAGGTGTCAAGAGCACTTCAACAAATCCTGGAGTTGCACAGTGCCACTGCAAAGCCATGAGAGCCTGCCATGTGTCCTGCCATGTCCATTAGGTGCAGGTGTATGCTGGCAGGCCAAGAATTCTCCTGGCAGCAGGTTCACAGCAAGTGTAACCAAAGGCTCCTTAGTCCTGAAGGGCACATCCATCAAATAAAGGTATATGTGTTTCCTTTTTCTTACACTACACCCAGAATCCAAACCATGCAGTTTTATCACAAGTGTAGGAAGAGCTGGTAGTCCTCTTAAGGTTCCATTTAATTTTCAAAATACATTTCTTTTCTTTTTTTTTGTGTTTCCCAAAAACATCCATAAAGTCCAGTCCTACAGTGCTCAGTGAAAGAAGGCAGATAAAGGAAACCTTTTTATTCCTGTTAATGAATCTGGGGGGCTGACATACATTTCCTGAGTGCCTGAAGATGGCAAAGATTAATGAGAAAGGGAGGACAAATAAATCATAAGTCTTGTATTTTATAAATAAATGACAAAGTTTTGAAGAACTTTTCTATTCCTCATTTCAGCAACAAGATTAATTCCCATCTCCTTCTGGAGGACTGTCCCCCTTGACTTGAGTGGTGATTTTTTTTTTTTTTTTTTTCTGCAGGGAAAATGGAACAGAATGAAGAAGGGAAAGAGAGGAGAAAAGAGGATAGAGTGAAATAGATTCCAGGTTTAATTTCCAAAAAATTTTGTTAACTCTGACAAAAAAGGGATTGAGAAGGTGCTATCAGTGAATTTCTTTTCTGTTCCCTTGCTTGAGACCTTTCCCTGAACCACCAAAAGCCCTGTGGACACAATATGTCTGACAAGGAAGCCGAAGTGGCTCCTCCCAAGAGTTATTTGGGGTTGTGGCCCAGGGCCATGCTCCACCCCAGGGACTGCAGAGCAGGGGTGTCCCCAAAGCCATGACCCAACCTGCCTCACCCCCTGCACCCTGCAGAGGGACACAGGGGAGGCCTGAGGGTTTGTAGCCACCCTGACCCCAAGCCAGGCTGGCAGGGGGAGCAGAGCTCCAGGCACCAGCTCGGACATGGACACCCCAGGGCTGCCCCTGTGCTGCCACACCGGGCACCAGCAGCACCTGGGGCTGGCATTGCACCAGCTCGGACACGGACACGCCAGGGCTGCCCCTGTGCTGCCACACCGGGCACCAGCAGCACCTGGGGCTGGCATTGCAGGCAGAGAGCTGGCTACAAGGCCTCACCCTGAGCACCTCGAGAAACCAGCCAGAACAGCCTTACACCCCTCTATCCCTCCAGGATTTCGAACAATAAAAGACTGCGAAAACCACTTTGTTTCTGTTTTTAACCTTCAGAGGCTTTCTTGAGAACAGCTCTCCTTTCTCCCACTCCAGTGCTGTACAAGAGAAATATGGAAGCAGGGCACAGGATGGCAGGGTGGCCAGAAAAGGCTCCTGCTGTGATCTTTGTGGAAACCAGACAGGTTTAGCTGGGTTATTAGCACCCAAAATGCTACAGCCAACACGAATATCATCTGGAGGTCCCTTCAAGGTTCATGCAACCACTCTGGAGCTGCAATCAGGCACTCTGCTTAAACAGAGCTACAGCTGACCTTGACAGAGAAAGCCTCCAAGTGCACAAAGTTTCTGTGACCATGGTCACAGGTGTAATTGGAAGAAGGTCATTCACAATGACCAGGAAACTGCTGCAAGGGCAGCTCCACAGCCACCTCTGCTGCTGCACCTCCCAACAGATGCTCTTTTTTTAATAACTATTTTCTTTTCCACTTCTGAATGGCTTCAGTCACTCATGTAAGCTGAGACCAGTTTGCCATTCTGTGTCCTCAGGTTGTCTCTTGGCTTTCTCCCTCATTTTTCAGTGTCTTTTATTCCTTCTTGCAGTTTCAGTGTCCTATACACAGCAATTTATATATTGGACAGCAAAACATCTAAAAGTTTCCCTTTTTCTCCACTGTTTCCTTATTTATACAATGGCCTGTTCCACAGTTGCAATGTGATTTATATCCCTCTTTTTTAAGTTTCCAATATTTGACAGAGACAGAATGCATTATTATACCTGTCACTGTTTTTTAAACAAGATGCAAATTACTGGTAAACAGATGCTGCAATACTGAAATTCATGGAATCATAGAATATTCTGAGTTGGAAGGGATCCACAGAGATCATGAAAGCCCTGCTCCTGGCCTTGCACAGGACACCCCAAGAGTCACTCCATGTGCCTGAGAGCATCGTCCGAACACTTCTTGAGCTCTGCCAGCCTTGGTGCTGTGACCACTGCCCTGGGGAGCCTGTTCCAGTGCCCAACCATCCTCTGGGTGAAGAACCTTTTCCTGGTGTCCAACCTAAACCTCCCCTGACACAGGTTCATGCCATTCCCTCAGGTAATTCATCCTTCACTCTCTTTCTTGAAGAGGAAGCAGGGGGAAAAACACAGGAATAATTTTGCACCTGCACAACAGGGTTGCCCAGAGGATTTTCTGAAGATTTTCCATGCCTCCCCTTGTGGCCCCTGTGCCACCTTCCATGCCACCTTCCTGGTAGCCCCTCTGCTTCTTTCCAAAAACTCAGTTCTAGTTTGTGGTGTGAAGCCGTGTCTATGACCCAGCCTTACCATGGACAGCCTGGCAAGTGTTTGGACATGACATCAGCTAGAGCCAAGGATTTTGTGTTTCTGACATCTCTCCCTGTGCATCCCATTTCCTCTCTTTATTTTGCCTTGTTTACTCTATTCCTTAGACACAGGTCTAGACTGAAACTGGGAAAAGCTCCACTCTACAAAAGTACAGTCACAATATGGAGGAATCCAGAGTGAGATTTAGATCTAGAAAGCTCTAAATATCCTGTCATATTTTAAAAAAAAAAAAAAAAAGTGTCTGTATTATAAACATTTTTAAAAAGAACAAATAGTAAGGACTGAACGAGAACTCAAACAGTAAATATGAAACAAGAACTAATGTCTGGAAACTAAAGCCAGGCAAATCTGAACTAGAAACTAGACATACATTTTTAAACTTCAAGTGTGATTAATCACTGCACCTTACTGAAGTCTTTCCAAAAGACAGGCTTGAGTTAGACTCAGTGTCTTGGGCTCCCCAGAAAAATAATTGGATTAAATTCTACTTTCACCTGATGATCAGAATATCCCCTCTGGTCCTAAGTGACAATGTCTGCATTAGTTGAATCAGATAGAACAGAGCTTTCATCCACACATATTCAACATCTCATTGGTATATTAAACCATTGGGGTGTTTGCTTGCCTGTTCTGCCAGCTGCATGTTGACTTTTTTTAGGATGTAGGTTCCTATGGCGGGCAGTCTATCTTCTTTCACAAAGCTGTCCAAATTGTGTAGCTGTCCTTAGGGCTATGAGTCCTGCTCTAAGTCAGAGGAAAAAAGTTTTGATAAAGATTCTGAACTTGCAGCCCTATGGGGTGAAGGAAAACCTTGTGACTTTTATATTGCACACTGGTCATTAGGAAAAGTGTTTCCAGTTCATTCTGCAAGCAATCTCCAGCAAAATTGTGTGGCTGTTCAAAATCATTTTGCAAAATCACTGACACAGACATTTCTTTATATTTCATGACATTTTATTGGTCCTGTTACACTGGGACTTACTTCTCTCTACAGTGCCCAAGAGGCAGCTTTCAGTCAGTAATGGCTATTTTCTCAGACCCTTCTATAACTACATCAAATAAAATTCCAGTTTTATTTCCCATGTTCTGTACAAGCAAGACAGTTTACAACTCAGCCGAAGCAAATCTAGTTGCTTAGTTCCACTTTCAATGTTTAGCAAGAAAATCTTCTCCCTAAAGCAGTCATTATTTATTAGGGACATGTTTATTCAGTTTTTGAGAAGTCAACATGTCTTTTGTCCTTGAAATATTCCCCAAAGAAGGGGGATTCTTAGGTGACCAGATATCTCCCAGTGGATAAGAAGTTCTGTTACTATTTCTGAAAAAAATAATAGCAATGTAAGGCTCCATGTTGTGTTCTCAGGTACTGAGATATCTTGGGTTTTCCATTGAGCTCAAAAACCTCAAAAACCTGACCATGGTTTAAGGCTTGATGCAAGAGGCAGACCCTCAGCAGTCATTAGTCTTCTGTTAATTACCAGATTGTGAAGGAATTCAGATGTGCTCAGTAAAGATGGAGGAGAAATCTCTGATCCCTCCTACTGTCCCATCATTGTGCTGATTTTGGTGGAGCTGCTTTTAATTAATTAAGTGGAAGGAGCCCCTTTAAGGTTCCCACCATAAAATCCCACTTGATTCCTCATAAATAATGTCACTAGAGCTCATTTATAGTAATAAAACTATATAGTGTGCTGATTAAAACTGTTGCAATTTATATGCATTAAAACCTCAATTTAAAGATGTAGTAAGGGGCAAAGTTCTTTGACCATTACACTCTAGTTTGCATTTCATTACAAACTAAAGATTCAGGAGCTGAGATTGCCATGTACTAGCAAAGAACAATCAAACTCAATGGCATGTTTTTCCTATCCTTCTATGCTGGGAGCAAACCTTTCCCTGAAAAAAAAGAAAAAAGAAAAAAAAAAGAAAAAAGAAAAAAAAAAGAAAACAAGAAAAAAAAAAAAAAAAAAAAAAAAAAAAAAAAAAAAAAAAAGAAAAAAAGCCGGGGGGGGGGTGTGGAAAGGCAGGGATACTATTTTCCATAGATTTGCAAAGAGGTTGTCAAGAGAAGGTTCAGGAGAGCAAATAATCCACCTCAATGTCCGTGATGATGATTCACATGGTCACCACAATTACTTTTAAACCAAGTCTCAGTCTTCTTGTTCATGTCTAAACTCTGAAGGGGAAGGAAATTGCAAACCCCACAACCAGCCCCGTGCTTGGTCCATCAAGCTCTTCCTGTCCTAATGATAATGAGCACAGGGATGCTCAACACTTTCTGAGAGGGTACCTGATGTCTTAGAAGAACAACTTTTTTCCAATGAGTCTTTCAAAGCAATCACTTTACTTAGTCTGAAGGAGCATTTCACGTGTTTTTGCCTGTTCTGACAGCTCCTGAATAGCCCACAGCATGCAGGATCAAAAACCCTGCATTAAAATATTGGAGCCAGAGGTGGTATTTCACACATCATGAGCTGAGGTGACCAGCTGTCTGAATGGCAAAAGCAGCACAAAACTCCATGTAAGGTTCTGTGCCTGCTTCTCCCCGGCATAATTCAGTTTATTATACAGGTTTATTTAACCGACAGACCTTGACCTGAGCCTCTCATACTTTCCATGCATCAGATTAAGGATATCTTTTCAGTCTAAATGTCCCTGGGTTGGAACAAGTAACGCTGAGCAAGAACAGAAGTAGAATTTCAGAGCAAGAATTTGGACAAACACAGGACTCCTGTGCTGATGCCTGTAGCAGAACAAAATGACTTTTCTTCTGTACACAAGCAGAACCCTCAAAGGCACAAAGTGAGGATAGAAAACCATTTTTAATGTGTTCAGTAGCTGTAAACAGTATTATCTGCTAAGTTTAATGATTAACTATTTCCTTCCCATTTGTTCAAAGGAAGACAAATGCAGAAAGTGGAAATGCAGTGAGACTGTTCCATCAGAGTGCCCTTCATGCAGCCAGCGCTGTAAATGCATTCCACGTTAGCTGAGAGCTCAGCTCAGGAAGGATGCTAAGAGCAGCAGGCAGCTCCCACAAAACAAAACACAACAAAACACAACAAAAGGCCCCACCATATTTTACTTTATTACAGAACATTCCTAGTGAGCCACACTCTGAGCTCCAGAACATTAAGGCTTCTGCTGCACAAGCTGATTTCCACTCCACAGCCCCTTATTGTAATCCTACAGCCAGGGGACACCTTGTGCACAGCACTGCATTCACTGCACTGAAATAAAGGCATCCACCTACCCAAGCAGCGTCAGCCACTTCTTCATTTCCTGTGAACAAGATGGTTTCACACTGACCTGCCTTCAACCCATCTGAGTCAGAGCCCCTTTCATGTCTGTAAGGCTTGGATGAGTGTGCTTGGTGTGAGTTTCACTTCCCACAAAGTTATTGGCTTCATGTTTTATAGTGAGATTGAAATTAAACTTTTTCCATGCCAGTAACAGTTCCTGTCAACACAAGGCCATACTATCCATTTCTCTCCTGTGCACCTGCCCTTGTAAACTCTCTACAGAGTAATTCATGCTGATGATATACCAGGCTTTCTTCCCAAACAAGCACACCACTGAAAGAAATCATTGCATGGTCAATGTAGTGGAGAGGGGAGGTTTGTAAAATCCAATTATAATTACAGGCAGAAACATTTCTATTCAAGATTTTTACACCTGATGTCAGTCAAGAGTGATGAGATTTGAATAAAGAGGGCTCCATCAGATTAAAATCACTCAGTGCAGTGAAGTGGTCTCTGTGCAAGGTTTTAGGCTGTAGCAGAAGATCCTCCCTCACCAGCATCCATTTACATCTCTGAGAGCTGAGCCATGCTGTGCCATTCCATCCTCTGCAGCATTTCCCTGACTGGGCAGAGGTCTGCAGTGAAACCCCTGAAACAAGCCCTGAAACCAAACAGAAATAAATCTCCAAAGGCTACAGAAGCCTGACATCGTGTTCGGCCTGAACACACTCCCAGACCAAGACAAACTTCCAGCTAACCCAGTCTTTGGGATGAAGTGGAATATCGATTTTAAGGCATGAAGACAAACCTCCCATCCTTCCCAAATGCCATTGGTCACTATAGTTGTCCCCTCTCCCCTGCCCTGCTCACCTCTGTGGAACACCAGCCCTCCAGCTCTTCCAGAAGATGGGTACCTTCTCTTGGAGAACATTTCCTTGCAGTGCTGTGCTCTGAGTATACAAACAAAAACGTCTGATCCAGGGGATGGGTGTGCTTAACCTAAGCTGTTGAAGATGATTTACTCTGCAGATGTCACTGGGAACTACTCATGTGTTTCAGAATTAAGCCTGTGATGAAAGGCTTTGCTGGATAAGGGACCGAGCTCCTGGTGTTTTCAGGATGAAGCCTGAAATATGGCAGATTTTTACTGTTGCAAATAAACAATGCCAACAGCAAGAGGAGGTTTTCAAACTCTTTTACTGGGAATTGACTTAAAATAGATTTATTCAGCAGGACTGAGAAAGCACTGCATCACTAGCCATTTGGGACAATGCTGCTTCCCAAACACATATGGTATGATATTGAAATTCCAGTTAGTCAACCCTGAAATTTTAGTCCAAAAAGCCAGTACAATTTTGGGCTCAGTTAGAATTGTCTTTAATAGTTTTTAATTTCAAAGTTAACTGTCATCATAAAGCAGGAACACAATTTTGCTGTAGATTTCCCTGGGGATCCTCCTTGCCTTTAGCCAGCTATACTCAAAAGGAAAAGGGTACAGGACTTCTCACTGCGTGTGTGGGAACAGGAAGGAAGTAGAATTACAAACCACACCTGGGCAATCTTTAGCCCCAGGTCTCCCAAAAGATGCATCAAAAAATGCTGTGAAAGCAACCCACTTTGAGAAATTGCTGAACTGTTAGTGCACTGTAGATGCAAGCAAGCAGAATTTCTTATGACCTATGGCCCCCTTTATATCCCTTTTTCTTTCACCAGCGCCTTTATTTATTTTTTGCAGTTATCTGCTTTCTTTGAGGGTGAAGGGACAACAATCATTACTTGCTGTCTTTTACATTTGAGATGTTTCCATGGATCCAGGATAATTGCTTCCTTGCAGAGTGCTAAGGTAAAAACTGTGTAACAATTAATGTAAAAGGTGAGGTTTGATTGAGTTTCCAGTGTCACAATATTGTTCTCAATAATATTGACAATGCTGCAGGCCATAATCCATTAATACCAGAGAATTTAATATCAGAGTCAAGGAGCTAGCTTATAGCTATCACAGCTCTGCTGGGAAATGATACTGAAAGGTGCTTTATTGCACCTGATTCGAGACTTACAGAGGCAGTGGAAGAGGCAAATGCAGCTTTTAGCAAAGCTTTGCTGCTGCACAGAAGACAAGTTTGTGCATAAGTACCAGATAGGAGCCATGGGGATGTGGATGTAGTTTCATGTTACCAGGCAGGAAGCATGGCAGTAAACAATAAATATCTTTTCCATGTCCCAATCTCCTAGCAGCAGCAATTGAAGAGGCAGTTGATAAAGACTCAAGTTTCTTTCTAGTAGAAATTAATCTTCTAATTATTCTGAGTTGTCTTCTCATCAAGAAAATACTGATTAAAGAGACGAGGGAAAGAGCACAAAAGAGGAGATCAATCTGCAGCGATAAGAAACAAAAAGGCAATATGACAAAATGTAGATGTGCCTCTCAAATGACAATATGATCGTTCAGCCAACATCATCCCCCCATTTCTGAGCTTTCCCATTGTGTTTCACTGAGCTAGAACAGCTCCATGGACTGAATTTGACAGCTTCCCCACTCAAGAACATTTGCACCTCCCTTCCAGACTTCTAAGCACAGAGCTGTCTCTCTTGTTGTTGTTCTTGTTGTCATTGCTGGTCAGGAAGGGGCTAGCGTATGGCATTTAACAAAAACCTATCTGATAGCCTCTCTTTTCTCCTTTGTGATATTTTTATGCTTCTTAATCAAGCAAGAAAAAAAAAACAACAAAAACAAAAACAAACAACATACTTCCAGTGGATCTGAAAGACAAATCATTACTTTAAATGTACAGAGCAGGGTCTGCCTTGAAATGAACATCCAAGGCAATTGCTGTATTTTAAAAGCTCCCCAAGTTGCAGGCTTAATATGAAGCAGTTCTCAGCAGAATGTCTTTTACTGCCTTTCCAAATAACAGCCTAACCATAAGTATAGATCTTCTGGATATTCTCAGTGTAAAAGATCAATTGCAGAACAGGCAGCTTGATGTTTGCAATCTGTCTTTTAGTAAACATTTCTCTTTCTCCTCCTCAGTTGGAAAATTCCTGCTGGGTTCTGAACAGCAGAGACCTTGAGGAGCTTTCATGTTGGTAAATTATAACAGACATAACTTTTTTCTTTCTTTTTTTTTTTTTTTTTCCCCACTGATAAGGATGTTCTAGCACAATCATCCCTAGCCTTTCTTCCTAAATGCATTCCTCAGCCAGCTTACAAAAGTTACTTGAGTTCCAAAAGTCAATATTGCTATAAAAAGAGCGTGGAAATGTAACACCCCTTTTAGTGGTGATTGGAAAGAAATACTGTGTGTGACTGAGGTCTGTATGTTATCCAGCTTAAAATACCTGATGATGTTTTGGTGCACTTTAGCCATTAAATTGAGTTTACTGGTATTGCAGACATCACTTTATATAACACACTTCAGACTCCACCTTACAGTCAGTCCAGCTTTCCACTCTCATTCTTCCTATTGGAAGACTGTTTAGAAATTTGGTTATTTTAAATAGCTAGGAACATTCTCAAATATTCTCCCAGTGCATTCACAGGCAATACATACTCATTTGCTTTTGGGCCAACGTAATTCTTTAGTTTAAACATATCTTTTCTTTGTCTGACCTTCATCCCTCTGATTCATGTATTCGCCAGTCCCAAGAAACCCAGTGTTACTTAAATATGATGTGGCCTAGAAGAGGAATCCTAAGGTCAGGCAGTCCCTGGGACTCATAACTCCTACAACTGTCAAATAATGAACTCCTGGGCTACATCTCTACCAGCTATACACTGTGTGTGTGTGTGAGAGAGAGAGAGAGAGAGATCTGGGCATACACACTGGGAGCTCATAATTATTCAACACTCAATTGATAAAATCCAGGCACTCGTCTCCTCAATCATTTCCAGCTGATTTATAGATTTATTTTGTTGTTAGGCTGAATCCCATGACACAGGTTACCACAGGCTGCAGTTAAGGTGATGATTTATATTCTCTTGTATTGCAACAGCCCCTTTAAACTTCAGCAGTTCATCAGAGATGGGAGAATTTGCTTCATGGGATTGATCCACAACAGTACCACTGACTAGTGTAGTGCACAGCCTTCTTCAGGACCAGAACTGCACAGCTCCAGAGACACTCCATACTTGCCAAATATACTCACTCCATCCAGAGCAAAAAGAATGTTCTGCCATCCCACACCAGGGCAAATTGTGACTGGGTCACCATGAGTCCATCTCTGAAGTGTCATCAGAATAACCAGAATTTTGTTTATCGGAATCACGAGTTAAATCAAGAAAGCCAAATTTTAAGAAGACTAAACTCTGACAAATGTAATATTTTCTTACTTTGGAGTAAGCATGATACAGGTGTGATCCCACAGGCACACCCTGCAAAGTCCAGCCAGCTGGTTCATCCCACAGCACAGACCCTGTTCCAGCAAGAATTCTCACCAGCTCAAACAGAACATCTCGGTGTGTCCAAGACCCACCTCAGGCAATGCTGAAAGATCTTTCCTTCTGCTGGAAAATACTCAAAGTCATCTAGGATCATCTCCAGATTGTTCCATTCTTGTAGATGAACAAGTGCCTAAGATGTGACAATTGTCTTTTAGTACAGAGAGACAAATTTAGTAGTTGGGATGAAAGTCAGAAACATGGTTTGTAAGGACAAAGAAAAAAAATAAAATTAATATATTTTGCTCAGAAAACATGTCTTTTTTTCCTCCCTATTTCCATTTCCAACAGTATTTGGATCATTTTTACTCATGAGGAAAGATGCAGACACGGGAAATTTCCTCTAGAAAACTGAACATTCCTTTTCTAATATTATTTTGTACTGGAGAAGGATCTCCCTCACTTAGTGCATACCAGTTCTCTAAAGCAAAAAACTCTGAAAGCAGCACACTGAAATCACATAAAATAAATAATAACCCGTGATTTCTTGCCTGAGATTGTTCTGCTGCTTTCCCCAGCCCAGCCCACAAAAAAGCAGGTATTTTATTTCTATGTTATACACTGCCTGTTGTTTGTCAGCAGGAAAAATTCAGAGTACTAAAAATGCTTACTGCTTTGAGAGCAATAATGAAATGTGTGCTTGCCTTCAGATTAGCTATCACTGTTTTTTCCTGCAGAGAATGAGAGAAATATAGAGTGAAATTCCATGTTGTTATGTATAAAATAGTCTTTAAAGAAGTGCCTGGGGAGTTATATTGTATTGATATTAATGTGTCTTAGGCAGCTAAATCCCTGCTCACTACTTATAAAACATAAAAGATATGAGATCTAGAATCTTGATCATAAAACACAAATTAAATCAACACAGTCAACTTCAGAGAGCATGAATATATTTCACTTCATTAGAAAATAATAAGCCCTGCTGGCATTTGGACAGAAATGAAGCCTGCTTGCTAGAACACATTTTTTTCACAGCACTTTCCCCTTGTATCACTATCAGCATGACAAGGTCTGCCCAGTACCATGGTTCTCGCACCAGCAGGGTTCTCTTTTATTTCCTTCATGGATGGTGGGAAGCTTGCCATGGTTTCTTTGCATCTCCAACGGAGCTATGATAATACATCAAAATAAAAACCGTTCTATTCTGGAATACTTCTCAGCCTAGGGAGAGAAACAGGACCAAGGTCAGAAGGGCAAGCAAGGCAACTGGAAGAGAAAGTATTGGATCAAGGTGATGCAATATATCAGCTTATAAATGGTGAGAAATCCATGTTTTCTAAGCCTGACTCAGATGGCCTGGCTGTCAGGCCAGAAGTCAGGAGCTGTGGATGGCACATGGGCTGGACCTGACCCAGAGTCACTGTAAGATGGGAATGGCTCCATCCTGAGACACAGCCAAGAGTCTCAGGGGAGCCAGCAGCCCCTGTGTGCTGGTGGAACACGGCACTCAGCCGCGCGGAGGCAGCTTGTTTCCATGTGGGACAGATCCCGTGTCTCCCAAACCTCTGTTAGCCCACTGAACTTCTGATTAGGAAAATTAAAATACACTTTGGCAAGTGCTGCTTGAAAACTTGCCAACCTCTGCACTAGACCATGCTTAATTCAAAGTCAGCACACCTGCAAGGGGACTGTGCAGCCAGAAGGAAATCTTAGAGAGGACTCTAAGCCTGAGCTTCCAGAAAGCTTTTAAAGCCTGTTCTCCATCCCTGCCTCCTGCACTTCTCCCAGATGCAGAGCTACAGAGGTGATCTCTCAGGCACAGAGTGCCCCCAGATTTACCACTATTTACTCCACTTCTGAAGTGTCTGCTCTCAGGCACCTGCCATCCCAGTATTCCTTTGTGTTCACCTCATTCCTTGCCTAAGCAGCTTCTGACCTGAAGCAAGCCGTGTAGTTTGGTTTCAATATCATATGTTCTTCATTGTGCATTTTTGTTTCCTATGTTTCCACTGATGCATTTTCACTAGTAAGTGCTTGTTAAATGCTAAATCAATACCCCAGTGCTCTAAAACCGAAATGAGAGCACTGGACACACTACACCTACAATGCATTAAAGCCACTGTAACAAGTTTAATCACTTTGCAGCACTTTGACTGCTCCTTTGTGAAATGACTGCAAAACGCTGCCAAACAGCTTCATTTCTTTTTCCTCTAGTGCCCAGGTGAATATGGGCAGTGGCCATCTCTAAAAATAGGAAAACGGGAGGCTGAAGTTCATTTCCAGGCTAAGAAGATCAGAGATGAAAATTACTCTGGTCCTGAATGTTTTCCCTGGCACATTTTTGCATGCTCAGTGGCACAGCAATTGTCTTTCTTTCATAAGACACACACGGAATGTTTTGGTGTTACATATGAAACACCATTTATGTGGCCATAAATAGCAGAAAGTCTTAATCTGAAAAGGTCTTTTAAAACCCTCTACACAGCAAACTGGAATTTTACTTTTTTTTTTTTTTAGGCTTGATACATTTCCTCATTTGCCTACTGCACTTAAAGCAAGAATATGGACAGCTGTAAAAGGGAGCTCTCCTCACCATGATGTTCTCTTCTGCTTCCTAGCAGGAGCTTAGAATTTGTTCTAAAGATGATCTGTTGCTTTCCTTGTATGTGTCTGATACCTGCACAGGAACCAAAGCAAAGTCTTCAGCCATACACTCCCACTCCAGACATCCTCGAGAACAAATCAAGTTGTGTGAAGTTGCTTAAATCACAAGCGGAACCTGTTTATGAAAAGCTTACCAGGGTAAATGACCTTATAGGAACATCAGCCAGCACCTACCTGAAAGAAACTAGAGGGACAGGTCCAGGGCAGAAGGGACATTTAACCTGTCTGGTGGTAACTGACAGGTGTAATCAGCACAAAATTATTCTCTGAAACTTCTGACCCTAGAAAGAAAATCTAACAGGCCTAAGGGGTTGCCAGTATTTTCTTTGGTGCTGTGATCAAGTGCTGCCTGTCCTAAACTTCTGCAAAGCCTCAGCCTGATGGAGTGAGTGTCATCTTAGCTGGTTTCATTTCGGTGCCACTGGCTGGAGAGATTTGCAGGAGCTGCAGCCACAGGCTCTGTCAAATACATACCATACATCTTCACATGGCATGAAAAAGGTGCTTGCCATTTCACAACTTTGATTCATAAATTCCTCATGCTGTCCTTGGCTTTTCTGTCAACAGGATAAAGTAGGCTTTCCTGCCTTGAAACTCCATCTGCCCAGCAGCCCCATTTCCAGACCCACATTCCTGTGCTTTCCTTTGAGCGTGTAGGGAGGGAGAGAGGGAGGGCAGAGTGACCTTTGCCATGTTCACCAGCCTAGCTGGGTTAAACACTCACCTGTCAAATGCAGGAAGGGAAGTGACATGTGAGGAGGCCCCATCCCCATGAATTGTTTCCCCAGCAGCATCACGAGATTCAGGGCTGCCGGCTCCCAGACAGACATTCCTCCTCCACTTTTCACCACGCTCTGCTGCAGCAAGGCAAGTGCTTCTGGGAACAGGCTGGAGACTGGATCCCAGCTGAAAGTAGCCCTTCAAAAATAGCAATTTTTAAACTGAATCATTTTCCAAATCACACTCTAAAATTACTTCCCTTCCTGGCAAGCTCCCTGCAGCTCATCGGTACACAGGCAAGCATGGACTTGGAGGATGCAGATTTCTCAGGAGCTGCATCAATCCCATTCTGCAGGTTTCTGCATTCATCCATCCATGCATCTGTCTATTCATCCCTTCCCTCTGCACTGTGAAGCTCAACCACAGAATACAGGGGCCACATCTCTAACCTTAACAGAGAGATTTACAAAGAGCTCTTCCTCTTTCCTCCAAATGCTTGTCAAGAGAAATGGCAGGTTACAGAACTGCCTAACTGGCCTTTCAGTCCTTTCAAAAACTGAGCTGTTCACTTGGAGAGCTGAAGGATGCTGACCTCTTCTGAAAGGCAAGGCCCTGGTTAGGCTGAACAAAGTGAGATCCAAAGAAAATCTGGTAACTGGTTTGTTGCCTAATAATCTACATGAATTCAACAGTGGGTTGTGTATTCAGAAATTATCCTTTACAGGGTCTCAGAAATATTACAGAGCTGCATCTTCATGAGTAGTAGAATAGTAGCTTTCCATTATTAAAATGTATTAAAAATCCCTTGCATGCCAAGCCACTGACTGAGATTTCCCTGCACAAAGCAATAATAGAAAACAAATTAGCAAAACTAATGCAGGAAGAGCATAAGCCACCAGAGTGGAAGGTTTTCCCATAGAAAGCGAAATTTCATTCCAAAAATTGTGAGGAAAGTAAGTCATGTGGACACAGAGCTACCCGCACAAGATGCAGGGTGCCTGCAGCAGCACAAGCAAGTGAGAACACATTGATGTGCTCAGGGTGCTCGAAGCACTCGACAGAATCACCCTCTGAAATCACCTATTCATCAGATTTAAACTGAATGTAATTGGCAGCACTAATTAGATCATTCTCTCTCTCAGTGAAAGCAGTGAAAGTGAGAAAGTAGTAGTTAGATCACTGAGCCTCAGGAAAAATAAAAACAAAAGGCCATTGCATATTCATAAATTAGCAGGAAGAATGAAGGAATCTCTGATTTAGACAGCGATTGCTTCCTGTTTCTCTAAAACCTGTGGAAATATTCTCCTAGTAAAACCAGTCTTTGGTTAACAATACTGTTTCCCTGCAGCTTAGTATCCCCTGGCAGTTCGATCTAGCAACCCAAAACCTGCACTGGCTGACTCCTGCATCTCACCCTGACTTGATTTTGAGTTTGGGAGTACAAGAAATGGTTGCCAAAGGATTCTCAAGTTTATTTCATCAGCTTCTTTGGCTCTGCTCCCATGAAAGCCAGAGTGCTACTGGCACAGCAGTGGGGGCTTACAGAGACAGCCCAGCTACCTGGAAACAGCTTCAAGACTCCACATGGACCACCTGCTAAGCAACACATAAAATATCTTCATTTTCAACCAAATTGCCTGCAACAGGCAACTCATGGCTTCAAGACCAGTAATAAGCCCGCCTGTTTTCTCTCTCCCCTCCCCAAAATTTCACCCTGATACAGAGAGAAAACATGGGAACACAAAAGGCCATTTGGGCCACAGGACTTGTCTTCTGCTTCAAAACCTAAAAAGTGCCTGGAGAGGGTGAGGAGACACTAGTAACATCTGAGGTTCCATGGAAACACACACTCACCCCCAAATACTTTGTAGTGAGTATACTTTTCACTGTCTCAATCTGTCATCACACTAAGGCATTGGGAAGAACCTTCTATCCCAAAGCATCCAGATTTCTAACTTTAAAATTGGGCATATTTATTTCTGTTATGCATTGTGACTGAAACCCTTGCTCACAATGCTGCCAAGGCTCTGATTGCATAGACTACCGATTACTTCATCCATTTCTGTTAATTACAAGGTTATAACAAAGACAGTGTCCCCTGAAATCCACAGAGGTACAAGCGAAGAAGAGCACCATCCCATTGCCTGCGCAGCTTGTCAAGCACCAGGCTCACCATGAGGCCACTCACTGAAAAATAACTTCCTTGGCACATGTTACAGATAAAAACTAATTTATACAGCCCATATTGGGCTGTATGGAGAGCACCACAAAACCATCTGCACATCAACTCCAGCTGCAGGAGCAGTTACAAATCTATTTGCCTTTGGTCACAGTTGAGGCAGAAAATACGTCCAGCTACTGCAAACACACCGTACATTTCAGGTCAGGGACTGTACGGCATGTTTACCTTCAGATTGTATGAGACACTTCCAAAGAACTACTTGAGCCATTTCCATGCCAGTGCAGTGGTAAAAAGCTCCTGAACAATGTACTTGCTATTTTTTCTTGGCAAATATTTGCAACAAAGTCAGTGGGGAGGCGTATGAGTGAAGCTTGTACTGGAACCGAGAGCACAAATGTGGAGGGGTCTTGGTCTCCCTGAAGTCGAAAAAAGTGGTCTTGCTAATTTGCTTTTGAGTCACACAGTCAAACCATGGTTGAGAATTTAGAGGATTTTGCCCACAAAAAAAAAACCAACAAAAAAACCCAAAAAAACCACCCCAAAACTAAAACAAAACAAAAAAACAAAAACAAAACAAAAAACCACCCACCACCAAAAAAAACCCTATTCCCTTGAAAGGAATAACAGTAACTGGTCTTTTTCAGGTTTAAAATACCATTTTAAACTTTATTCTTTAATAAAGAGATGTGATGTTTAGCAGTACAACCTCTGTGCAGACAATGGTTTAATTAAACATTTAATGAGCCAATCTCATTTCTTTGCACGAGTTTCACTTTAAACAGCCAAGCTAATAATGTAAACACCACATTTTGGTTATTAAAATAATTGCTTTCACAAACACCGACCTCCTGACAAACCAAATGGCTGCTGCCATGCATACAGTACTCCCACAGCTCAGGGATCTAATTTTAGCACAAAGCCCAAATTACAGCTGACCATCAGCTTTAAAATAAAATCTAGGCAAATTTTAAGATTTTAAAGACACTGACTTTAAAGACAGTGATGCTTTCACCAAATCCCTCAAGATTTCATTCAATTATTCAAGAAAATGTAGAAACACATCCTTCATTTAACCATATAACAGCCTTTAGGAGTGTTACCGAAGCAGGGGTGCAGCAGCAGCTTCAGGATGTTTCCTCAAACTCTCATATCTGGATCAGAGCAACGATGACCTTCCTTTAAGCCACAGCTCTGGAGGATTTTTTAGCTAGCTAATGGAGTTTTTCCAGGAGTTAGTTACTTTGGAAAGGACTAAACACTTTCAGTGGGACTTTAATGAAAAAAAAATAACTTTCCCCCCCAGCTTTCTAACCAAAAAAACCCCATGAAGTATTTCTGCAAAACAGTGACAAATTTTCAAGACTCCAAGTAAAAAAATCTTAGTGAAATGAGTTGTCAAAACATTTTGAAAATCTGTCAACAGCTCAAATTCTTAGAAACCATGATTCGGTGATGCTGGAAATACAATCTTGTCCATGCTGAAGCAGCTAAACCACATCCTTTGCTGCTTCAGCTGAGCTTTTTTCTTCATGGAAAGTTACTGGTAGGCTTTCATATCTATGACGTGATTCCTCAAGCTAATCAGCATCCCACCAGCATCATCCTTTCCCAGGCAGGGCATCTCCAGAGAGGCCATCACAGACTCCAGAGCCAGTCAGCTTCTACTGTTTGGAAACTGTCCTGTCACCCAAGGAAATGGCCAATTTTTCACTCCCTATCTAGGAGCCAACCATCCCCCAAGAGGGGATAATGTATGCCATGGTGAGGTATGAGTTACACAAACTTTGCTAACTGGCTTCTCACTAAAAACATCAGGGGCCTATCACAGTAGGTGAAATGGCTGAGGACTCCAGAGAACCAAACCCTCATTTTTTAATGTTCCCAACAGGAAAGTAAAAAACAGCAACAAAAACAACCAACCAACCAAAAAAAAAACACCCAGTCTTACTTCCCCTGCAAACACAAAAGCATTAGGAATCTAAACTGTGATACCCATCTGCAGCAACAAAATTCCTGCAAAGTCAGGTAAATTAGTTTAGTTTTACATCATCTGACACAATGGATTGCATGTAATCATTTCTGGATTGCCACAGTAGAAATTATTTCTAACTATTGTCATTGGCACTGAATGCCCCATTTCCAACCTATTAAACCCTTGACCATCCATGGGAGACTTTCCACTCATTTCAGTGGTCTTTCTATTAGGTCTGATATACTTTCCCAATGTTTTTCTGCTTCTTGTATCCTTGAGATCTGCTATTGCTTTCCACAGCTATTGGGTTTGTGATTTATTGGTTTAATTTTTTTCATTTTTATTCAGTTTTAGTATTTATAATGGGACACAACTGACACTTTGCAATAGGGGCCACTTTTTTTCTTAAGTGTTGTGTGTGGCATTGGTTGCCTTGAGCACAATAGGAGATTGGAAATCTTTGATAGTTCTAGACACTTTCCTTTCACCTCTACCAAACAAAATGCTTTAGCACAAAAGCAATAACAGCAAAACCCCAAAGTTTAGATGTGTTAGTAGCTATCAAAACATGATACTTTGATTAGATCCCTTTGTAAACTAATTAATTGCATTTTATATGTGGCCTGTTCCTCAGAAGGATAGATGTAAACCCAAGGCATTTTCTTCACCTGACAAGTATGAACAGTCTCTTAGAAAGGGAGGAAGTTCTCCTGCTATGGATGTGGCCAAGAGATAACTGCCAATAATGTGAAATCTCATGGCAAGGCAAAATCTCTCAGATCCAAAATAAGAAATAAATGTGTGAAACTGTGGAGAGGTTCCAGTGATAGCAAATAGCCCCTTGCTAAAAGACACCATGTAGCTACCAAGAGGCAGCAAATATTTTCCCATAGGGAAAAAAAAAAAAAAGAACCTAGGCTAAAAAAACCCCATAAACCAGGGCACAAGCTCCCATCCCAGTGAGACTAACACTGGCAACTGTAAATTGTGGGGAGCATTTCCTCCTCCAAGCCCAGATCTTTCCTACACGTGTTATCAACCCCTACACATATGTTTGCAGAACTGGCATCGCTCCCATCCTCTATGCGATACTTTTTCAGTGAAAATTCTCATTTTATTTAAAAAATACGAATGTAATTATTTACTTCAAGTCTCCCAGAAAAGGACTGCAGTTCTTACTGCAGCATAACAGATAAGAACGGCTACAGTGTTTGTTCCAAGGAAAACAGCAAAGACAGAAACCAGCACTTAAGGCGGGGGGGTGGGGGAAATCACCTTTCAGACACTAGCTAAGATGAAATGGGCATTTGGCCCGAACCCAAAATGTATCATTTTCTTGGGTCTACCTCTGTGGATCAGATCAGAAACAACAATTCGTGCATCTAGAAATGGCTGAAATTAAGTAATTAGCGCTCCACCGACCACCACTAACTCCCTCAAAAATACCCTGTTGGCACCGGGCGCAAAGGAAAGGTTTTGAAGCCAAACCACCCTCGCAGCATCCCACACACGGCGAGCGACCAGCGCGTTCGCCGGGTCCCCCTGCCCGGCCGGTAGCGCGGCGGGAGAGGAGAAGCGAAGTGGGGAGCAGCGGGCAGGGCAGGGCAGAGCCGGGCAGGGCAGAGCCGGGCAGGGCAGGGCAAGGC
>VWYP01032530.1:78789-122176 GCA_013400435.1 Pycnonotus jocosus
CCCCCCATCCCGCTGCACGGAGCCGGGCACCGGCGCTGCCCCCGCCCCGCAGCGCTCCGGCTCCCGCGGGTTCGCAGCAGCGCCGGCCGTCGCGGCTGCGGGAGCCCCGTCCCTCCCCAGCAAACTTCTGCTGACGGCCCGAGGGAGCGAACGGGGCTGGCTGCTGCCCGTGTAACGCTGCCTGCGCCGGGATGCCCCCGCCGGGCGGATGGCTCGGTACCGGGAGAGGCGGCGCGGGGGCCGGCAGCAGCGGGCTGGTGGAGATGCTGAGCCGGAGCCAGGCTTTCGCCTGGCCGCTCAACTTGGTACCAGCCTTAACTGCTAGCAAAGTTAGGATGTGTGAGCGTTTGGAGACGCAAGGCACACGAAGTCGTGTGTCTTCCAGCTGTAGCACAATACAGTGTTCTCAGTGTATCGCTGCAGCCAGCTGCTGTTTTTCATATCCCATAGGTGTTTAGGACGATAAGCACTTTGTAAAGCAGATGATGAGTTTGGGGGGGAGGATTTTTTTTTTTTTAACTTTGTGGCTATCTACTACTCTTTGAGTATTACTTGAGACACCCTGTCCCTCAACACAAGATCTTAGCGGTCTTAACTCTGCCAAGTTTTAAGTTTTTTAAGCCAGGTGTCTTCTGAGCATAAATGTCATGCTTTCCCTTTATTGTACAGAAAGAAACTCACAACTCATTATTGCATTTGCATTCATTAGGTGTGGAAAATGTTTTATCAATAATGACTAATCTGTATAATGGACTCGTGATGGTGAGTACAGCAGTGTTGTCAGGTATTGTTACTTCTTGCATTGAAAAATTCAGTTAACTTTTGCTTTGCAATTACATTTGGTAGCCCAGTCATTAAAACACCATTTTAATTGGGCATTAAGCTTTCTTCATCACAGGAACATATATTTAAAAGAGATCATTTTGACTGATCAGAATGAATGAACAAAAAGCCGATGTTTTAACAGACCTATTCTTTCTTTACACCTGCTGTGTGAAACAGGAATCTTCAGGTGATGTGTAAACACATTGCTTCCCTGCCAACTCTAGCTTCTCCTCTCTGAGGTTATTGAAATGTAAAACATTTCCTCTCACTTTGCATTTGTTTCCATCTCCATTGCCCCATCTGCAGTCACTTGTACCTGAGCAGAGGGACTGAGGAACATAGCACGGGGTTTTGCCGGGTCTTGACAGGTGTGAATGGCAGAACCAAGAGTTGTGTTTCTCTTATTCCTGTAGCACCAACCGAGGGCAGTCCTCTGTCCTTAGGTCAGTAATGTTACATCTCGCACGTGGGGTGGAGGCTGAAGACTGTTTTTTTTGATGTGCAACAGAGGCTGGATTCTGACAAGTGTTCCCCAAGTCGTGCCTTCTCTTGGAATGCTACCTGCCAGTGCTTGCTCCTGGAGTACTTGCAGTACTTGGTGTGAGTTCAGAGAGCCATAGAGCAAGGCTTTGCTCTGGGTAAGGAGAAGCAGCAGAAGGTGGCTGGAATTGAGGCCGAGTTGTGCCTGTGGGCACAGTGAAGGCCGTGGCAGAGCTGCTGTGCTGGGGGTGCCAAGCTGCACACACAGCCTGCAGGAGCAGTGTCTGCTGGAGTACCAGCATCCCGAGGCTGCTGCGCTCCATCCGGCCATGGCTTTTACCAGATACGTGTACAGCTCCTGCAGATGAAGAGGAACTGCTGCCTCCACCCCAGTGCCTCTCTTCATGTGCCTCTTCAAGCTGCTGCAGCTTCTAGAGGCAAAGCCCACAGTGAGCTCAGCTGCAGCAGGGTTTCTTCCACCACACAGTTGTATTTGGTTATTTTTGGCAGTTCTGCCCAGCAAAAGCAAAAACCTCAATGAATTAACTAGTTGTTCCACTAAAACACAACGCTGTGCTCTTACTTAAACATACACAAAGCTGTCTGGCTTGTGGTCCCAGCATGGAGAAACCAAGTGGCTGGGCAGCAAGATGTCACCTGGGTGAGCAGTTCCAAAGCTGTTCTTTCAAGGTCCATTTTTTCCCTCCCAGCCAGCTCAGTTATGTACCTACCCACCTGGACTGCCTTTGATTCCACTGTCAGCTCACACACCACGTTATTCTGGCTCTGAGCAGTTTGATTTGCTTTCATGTCATGCTTAATTGACAAGAATGCTGTTTTTACCCAGCCTTGCCGAGAACTGCCAGACGTGCAGAGTCAAAACAGCTTGCCTTCCTCAGCAGCTTCATCAGTTACGTGTGTCAAAGCAACTTTATTACTCCAGCTAAACACACCACCATCCTAGCGAGCTGGTGGAGAGCTTCCTTACTCACTGCTTAACAAACAGCAGGTATACTCAGTGCCTCTCAAGGGTAAATCACCCACAGGTTACTCAGCTTCTCATCTGTAGAGGATTTCAACTTGCAGGAATCTCGCTATGTCTTTTCAAGCCCTCGCTGTGTTCTCAACAGTTTTAATAAAACTACTAAATCTTTCATATGTAGGCATTGAAATACAGTTCTCCAGGGACAGGGCTTCAAGTTCTCCTGGAGCTAGTGTAAGCTGAGCTGAGAAAGACTCCAGTTCTTCATCCTTCTGTGAACACAAGGGTTAGGAATAGCCAGGCTGGGAGAGAACTTCCATCCACACTCCTTGAGCTGGGCCTTTGCAGAGCCAAGCAGCTCCACTCTCTTAGGTGCCTCCTTGGGTGCCTTCTGCACTTCCCTAATTCCTCAGGGACACAATCAAACAGTCTGAGTGAGAAACGTGTTAATGGGGTCTTAGAGTTGAAATTATAATTTTAAAGCATTTTCCTGAATAGCCCATGAAGTGTGTGGCTTACAGTCCATAAAACACCCTCTTGATAGCACTCTGGGCATTCACTTTTTATTACTGTACTGTTTGTGCTTGAATAATGAAATGTTGAGTCTCTTTTCATTAGACACATCTGGATTTTCAGAGCTGTGTAAGAAAATTCTTCAGTCTAATTTCTGATTGCTTGCTGTTGGACTACACTATCTATTCAGTCATTATTTGCACTCCAAAAGGTACTGGGTTTCTAGGCAATTATTATTCTGATTTCTTTAAGGAGCAGCTAGGTGAAGTTTTTTCTTGATTCTTTGGTCTAACTGACTGTAAACTTTGGTTTTCAGTTGCATTTTTTCCTTCCTTCCTGAAATGCAACCACCCAGTACCCAGCATTTTGTTAAAGACTAAAAGCAAAAGTATAACTCAGACCAGTTTTCTTCCTGGTAAAGTGTTAGAGATGCAGGTGTAATCAGTTCTAGCTTTCCCTGTATTCTGGTAGCAGAGACTTATTCTGCCTAGCACACCAGGCAACTCTGGAATGCCTGAAGATCTGGATTTCCGACTCAGTCCGTGAGTCTAGACTTTGTACCCAGATTTCTTTCCACTCTTAAGTGTTAGATTAAACCTTAGGTGCCTGTATAGTAAAACGTTTTGAAACATGGACCCATTAAAATTGGATTCTAAGCTTCTTATGTGTAGGTACATGCTTCAAAAATCAAGTGATAGAATTATTTATAGATATCCATACCAGGCATTTAAAAATTAGGACAAGTGAAGTACTCTAATATATAGGAGTGATTTTTCAATAGAATTTTTTTTTTTAATTGCACCTTTACTGTGGGCAGATGATTTTGGGATGGAGCATGTCTGAGTTATGTGTGCTCGAGAAGTGCCCCTGGGAAGAAAAGCTGCAGGGATCTTCTCTCTGTACAGCTGTGCGGAGGTTACAGGTGTTGGGGGCACAGTGTGTAGGGGTGAGCAGGACCGCTCATACTTGCCTTAACCCTGAGCTATCCTGTTAAATGACTCAGTATTCCTGTGGACTGACAACTCCACCCAAAGGGATGGGGCATGCTCTGCTGTTAAGTAAGAGACACAGCATTCTGTGTTTTCTGCCATCTCACTGGCTTTGGCAGCTCTTCTCTCCTTGCTTAGGATGTCAGTTGGGTTAGACCTTCTTCTCTCTGCACCCTCTGTAGGGACCCAGCACACCCAACATAGCATTTCTGCTTGTGCTCCACAGCCTAAACACCATAACCACTCACTTCTAAAATATCCTCTGGCTCTGTGTCATAGTCTTGTGAGAATATCTGTCAGTCCAGATGTTCTGGAGGTGTTAATTTAATGGGAGTGCAAAGCACATTTGGACAGCTCAGTAAGCACAGGTCAGATACTGTACTGTGCTGCCAGGAGCCAGGGGGTGAGCCTGTGAGAACAGGCACTACAGAGGATAATTTGGCAAGAAATCCCACAACCAACCAAGATGGCCTGAAGGTTTAAGGGGTAAATATGTTTGTCCCATCTTCTTCATTGTTGTGTTCCAGGATGTGAATCAGAGCTGGAGCCACAGGAGGTTCTGGCGCTCTGCTCTCCCTGAATGCAGCCTCGCTGTCCATAGGGCCAACCAAAAGGCAGCAGCCAAACCAGGGTGTGCACCTGATCAGCAGCAGTGTTCCCTCCCCAAGGCTCTGCAGCTCTCTGGGGCTTGTAGGCAGCTTTTGCAGAGGTTTCACATAAAGAGGGAGCTGCCTTTGGAGTTGACCTTCTTAAAGTTAAGAAATAAACAAAACTGAATGAGAAAGCAGCTGGATGAACCAGCAGTGTTATTAAGCTGCAGTGTCAGGTTATTTGTCTTTGCCATCCTCTACAGAGTCTGCAGGCAGAATGAGAGTGTGTTTCAGGCAGATCTGATTCCTTCGGTGCGTGTCATGTTTTGATCAATGTGCCGGTGGATTTCGGAGAGTTATTTTCTCACTCGGGTAATCTCGATAAAGAACAGAGAACAAGAGGCTTGAGGGGCAGCAGTTCAATGGTCAGCATATTTCTGTGGAGAGTCCTGATCCTACACTGATTTTCCTCAGATGAGGAACTGTCACCATAGCAATGTTTTCTGCTTGCCATAGCTGCATGGGAGTATTAACTTCTTTGGGTGCCACTGATAGGAATTTCCTAAGCGTGTGGGCATAGGTTGGGTGCTCCGAGCAGAAAAGTAGTCTCAATCACAGCTTGCTTTCTTGTAGTTGAGAGCAGCAACACAAAGCTTTACTTGGAATACATCCATGTAATCATGCAGGTGACTTGAGAAGTCCCCACTGAAGGGTCACGATTAAATCATTTTGATCCTAAATTTGTTGGGATTTTATTCTAGAAGGCAGGAGGGAGGAACCCAAATACTTGAAATAAAACCATTTCTAAAATTAAAAAAAAAAAATTGAGAAAAATATTATTTTCATCTCAGTGCTTCTTAGGGTTTGCCTGCCCCTGTAGGGTTATGCCAGCCACAGAAAAATAAGCTTTCAGTGTGCTTTGGTCATCTAAACTGAATGATCTCTACAGAGCATTTCAACTCAGATTAGTTAATCTAAGCGTTCCAGATGTTTCTTTAATATTAAAACCTAGCTAAATGTTTCAAAACATTAACATCAGTAACTGATGGAAAAGTCAAGAACAAACAAACTGCAATTCTTTTTGCCATGGCTGTGGAGCTTGAGGTGCTCAGCTGGAACACTGAAATGCAGGGTCTCCAAATTAAATGTCAAGCACCACATCTTCATAGCGCGATCATTCAAAACCCAAATTTTGCCCAGGATTACATGGGATATGGTCCAGCATCTCGGAAGTTAGGGGAGATTTTATACTCACAATGTGCTGCTGGTTCAGGTTCAAAACAAAGACCAGCTGGAGTTTGAAATCACGGATTCTCCGTTTTTGCAGCCTTCAGGGTGCCTCTAGCTCAGGACATGGAAGGAGCGATGTCTGCTTAGTGAGCATGTACCTCCTGCTTGGCAGATCATTCCATTTGGTCTTTGGTGATAGTCCTGCAAATACCTGTATTTTAATTCCCTATGCATTTACAAGAGCTTGTAGATGTGATTGCAAACCAGACACTGCTGTGCCAAAGCACTCCTCTGACAGCTCTCCATCCCCATGTGGCTCCAGCCAGTCCATCTCTATTACCAAGCAACCTCCTTTAAAGCAGTTATTGTGCCTGTGCTAGCTGTGGGGGATCATAATCACTGGGCTTATCAGCTGCCCTGTTTGCTGCAGGCTCATAAAGCAGAACCTGCTTGAAACCCTATGGCCTGTGTTCCCATGGAGCCCTGCCAGTCCCTGGAGTCTTCCCCCACTTTGTTCTCCTGGGGCTATTCCCCCTTTCCTTCTCCTAGGACTTATCTACTGCTGCCTGCTCACCTGCCTTTCCCAGCCTGAACTTCTCTGGCTTCTTCTGCCTTCCCTTGATCAGTGTGCCCTTCTCTGCTGGTGATTTTTTTGCTTGATTAACTCTCTAATATTTGTCTGATGTCTTTACAGTCTTTCATGTTAAGACCTACCAAAGAAGTCAGAAGTAAAGCTTTACAGTTTCTCTCTGTTCCTCATCGTGCTCATCCCCTTTCCCTAGTGTTAATCCTGCTATTGACCCTCATTTCTTTCTCAGTTTGTTTCTTCCTTCTCTGATTGTCTTCAGTTTGACACAGGTCATACACACGTCATCATTTTTTCTCACTTGTACCACGGGGTCATCTTTGCCAGCACACAGTCTTGTTTTTATGCAAGCTTTAATTGCTCTTCATTGTGGAGAGAAGAGGAAAACAATTACAGGGTGGTTCTGTTGACAATTAACTTCATGTAACATTACCTACTGCTGGCGGTGTGCTGGAAAATACAATGTCATCTCCTTATTTTAATGAATGCAGGATTACCTTATCTTTGAAGCTGTTAAGTCAAAGAGAATTTTGCCTCTTGCCATAGTAGTATCGGGGTTAGAGCAACAGAAAAACAACTTGGAACATTTCATATGCAATTTTTAGACTGAAACAGCTTGATATTATTGAGCATGTAACCTTTGGCCATGATCTGAATAAGCCTTGCTTATCTATATCAAAAGAGACAGTTTTTGGAGTGTGTCAGCAACCAAGCACATATCTGAGGGCATTTTGGGAAAAGATTTTTAAGGACAAAAATTAGGGTTCGTGCTGGCGAACACTTGAAGTGTGAAGGTCCTCCTGAATACAGTAAATGTTTGAAGTGATAATAAAAACCTTTTGTGAATAGAAACACTCTAGTAACAAACAGAATTATAATCAAGGGGCAATTGCATAGCAGTCCAGACAAATAAAATGCCTCCTCAACAGCTGACTTCTGCTGAAGTCGATAGCAGACCAGCCTGCAGAGCTTTAGGAAATCCTGCCTTAGGTACTTTATTGGCACACCAGGTTTATAAAACGAATGGACTTGTTATTACCGTGTAAAATACATCCCCCTGAGCTCAGTGGGTCTGTTGATGGCACTGGCTGGTACACCTAGACAAGGGAAGGTTTCAGTGCAACCTTTCTTGAATCAAATGAGAAATAGAATGAAAATTAAATCTAATTGCATTAGACAAGGCAAAGCATTAGCAGCCTTTACAAGTAATTAAAGCTTTGGAGTGGAATAAGATAAGAAATTGAATGGTTTGATGTTAACATATGGGATTGCTTATTGTGGGTGAGGCACTGCTATTGCTCGTGTTTAAAAATCCATAATAAGTGCATGGAAGAAGCAGTAATACCTTGATAACAGTTGTAGCACCACAGCAAATCCTCACTGGATTTTAACCTTTCTGAGCTTGTTCCAGTGCAGCTTCTTCCTCTTTAGAAATTATTGGCCAAATGTTTCCCAATCATTCTCAAGTCTTACACAGGCTAATTTAATCACAGCAGAAACTGCGGCTAGAAGAAATTTCCCCATGTGAGAGCTGAGTGAGAAACTAATTCAGTAAATTTCGGTTAAAGCCAGATAAAATGCCTTTGGTTATTCATCACTATATGTTCTGTCATCTTCTTGCTCAGCCTGAGCATTATGCAAGGAAGATATTTCTCTCCCGAGGTCAGACAAAAAGCACAGTGTCACTCATGCTCAATGTGCATGCAGTCAGGTCTGCTTTAAGCCCACTGGAAATAGGAGGGAGTGACAGCAGTGTAAAGGTCTCAAATCCAAGTTGTGATTTTCATGAGAGAGGCAGAAACAAGCTGTTTGATAGGATGATTTGTTAGTTTACAACAACTGCTGCTGGCAGAGCTGCGAGGACCAGGAAAATCTCAGATAAAATCAAAAGCTCAAAATTGTCTCGGTAATGTGGCGGAGTTGTTCAGTATCATTAAATTTAAAAATAGTCAAGGGAAATGCATACTAAGGAAGGAAGAGTTAAATGAAGAAGTAGAAAATGGGAAATAACTGGTTAGTCAGCAGTCCTGTCACCCGCTATTTCTGTTACAGTAACTTAAAATCGTGTCTTTGTGCCTTCATGAATGAAGAGCTGCCTGAGCAAAAAGATACTTGAGAATTTGCTTCTTTGCATTCAGCTGAAACCTTTTAAAATAAGGGGCCCATCAAGGTATATTTAAACCATTAAGAAGCCCGGGTAGGTTTATCAGAGGTTTTTTTAATTAAATTTTAACTGTAGAAGTTTGTACAGAGATTTGGGGGAAAAAAAAAAAAAAGGCCTTACAGTGGAAAGGCTGTTTTCATGTTTAGGGCTTTTTTATCCTTTGGATGCTCTTTATAGGCAAACTCCTTGTAAAGCAGAATAGCTGAGACAACTATCCAGAAACAGATGTTCTCTGAACACCTACCTACACAAACACCAGTGGCAGCAGAAAAATATGCCACAAGTCTGTTGTTTAATCCAGTCAAAAGATAAACCAGCAATATAACCATTGAACAGCCTGTCCCATCTGTAAGGCTCAGAAAGCCCATGAGTGACATCTTCTTTCATCAGACTTCTTATGTGGGGAAATATGACATAGACCCAAGATCACTTGTGAAATTTAGATAATGCTGTTTCTTAGCCTGAAAGGAGAAGTACTGTGAGATGTACTGGCACTGAAGTGACAGTACATGTGCAAGAATTCTTTAGAAGCCAGTAATTTCTCAAGAATATAACAAAATTTGGATGCCATTATTCTTTTTCACTTGGAGTTCATAAAAAAAATGGCTCAACCTTGGGTGTACATAGACATCTGAAATGCAACTGCAAGTTACAATAAGCAGCAAAAGCATGTGTGAATGGTAATGTTTGAAATTACAGGGCAGAAGCTTTTTTCTGTTAGGGTGTTGCTTAGATACATGATTATCTGCACAAAAAAAATTCTCAAAAAAAATAGGGAAATAAGAATGGAAGCAGCTTTAAAGGATGAAAAATTATGATTGCAACAGAAATCTACTTTTGGAACAATGTTCACCTACTCTGCATGAAGAGTGTAGGAAGGTCAGAGGAGGTGGCAGTGTATGGCTTCAGATACTGGACACATCTTAAGAGTGAGAAGGAATTCTTGGTGATTCTGGGGGTCCATGAGCTCTACCATCATGCATGCCCATGGTTACTGGGACACACTTTGTATATTTCTTGGTTATCATGCTTTTGTTTTCTGTGTATTTTTAAAAACAGGTGCTCTAAGTGCTCTAAATGCAGGGGTGTTTCCTCTGCTGGTGTTTCAGAAACCCCTGTGTTTGGGTGATGTTGGGCAGTGCAGTAAGGCAGGTGCTTCTCCACACAACCTGGATGATGAGCAGGGGTTTGATACCCCCTGGCAGCTGTTAGTGAGAGAGTGTGAAGACCCTAAGCCTGTAGTACAAGGGGAAGTTTTTTCACAGTAATTTAGCTTTGTCAAACAGCTGTGGAGTGTGTGGGATATCTTTTTCTGTTATTAACACCACGACCATTTCAGAGAAGATTATAGCAAAATGGTTTTCCCCAGCTGTTAGGATGAGAAAAGAAGACAAGGCAGAGTCAGGACCCTGCAATCATCAGGTGTGGAGGCAGCCACAGGAAGCAGCTCTGGGCTAGTTTAGATCAATGTGCAAGGAGACAGACTCCCACCAAAAGATAGAACATCATGCTCTCATCTCCCTTTTCTGGAAGTCCTCCTTTGTGAGGTGGATTAGGACTAATTTAGGCTACACTAACCCATATTCTTTCTGGTTTTACAAGCCATTAGAGTCCTTTGGCTGTGCCAAGGGGCAGAATAACTGACAAAACAGGATGGCATTTAGCAGCATCTTGAAGATTTGTCCAAGAAAGGCAGCATAAAATGAAGAAAATAATTTCAGTCTTGACTGCAAACTTTATGTTTATGACTGTAAACCATAGACTGGCCCCAAGAGTTTAGCAGACAAGAAGATTGTATTATTTATAAGAACAATAAAACCTTAAGTATTGAAAGAAAGTTTATGAACAATATGTTAATAGAGAAGGGAGATTGTCATGCCACAGGGCACATCCATCCCTTTACAGTCAATTCAGCAAGAATAGTGCCAGTTTGTAGGTCCTGACTTTGTTTTTGTCTGTGTAGTTTGAATTCCTACTCCTGATTTTCATCCTTCTCAGAGCTTTATTCTCCACCATCTTCTTTAGGAGAGGCTCCCTCTCCCTCATTTGAAACCATGTTCTGTTGCAGTAGGATTAGCCAGAAAATTGAAGATAAGCTTGCCAAAGATTTTGAGCCTCCAGTCTGTGACTCTCCCCACTCATTCCATCTTCAGGGGAGCCTGCTTAGCAGGACCTTGGGCCAGAGCTGCTGCTCAGCTGGCAACACTGATGGCTTGGCACAAGTCAGTCCCTATTTGCTTGTACAAGGTGTATAAAGAGCAGCTGGCCCCAGCCAGGGAACCATAAAACTGATTTAGAGACACTTCTGCTTCTTCCTTGGCTTGGTTCTGTGCCAAAGCAACTTCAGCAGACGTCCTTCTGTATTTATTGGGATTTGTCTTTAGGATAATGGAATGTAGTAGTGAGCAGGGTGGTCTTGTTTAGTTGGTCTTTGGTGGGCACTTCCTTTTCAGGCTGTACACAGAAAGGGCAGCATCAGTACAGCTGAGAAAAAAAGCTTGCCTACTTCTGCTGAGTGAAAAGAGCACGAATACTGCTGCTGGTGGTGAAGCTGAAGCCTCAGTGTTTATCTTTTTAAGGGCCATGTATCAGTCAAGTATACAAAAATCAGGCCATTTGAGCTGATAAATGTGCCTGCTGAGTACCCACTAGAGACTGAAGATCTTTTTTGGAAAGCTCAGCTAGTAGTGTCAGCTTAGGAAAACACACTTGGGAAACCTGCTGCAAGGAGGAGAAGTTAAACATCCACAAGTATCCAGGCTTTGAGGAGGTTATTCCTCTCTCCTTCCCTGAGGTTTCTTTGGGGTCACCCCCAGTGCCTTAGACCCCATCAAGGTGGTGACAGTTGAGGTTTCTGAGATGGAACCTCACCCTTTCTCCTCTCAGTCCGGCATATCCTTCACCCTAAATACATTGTTCTGGGTGTATCACACATGACAACCTCTCCTTAGGCTGTGGGGTCCCCTCCTCACACCCCTGACCTTGCCAGGTATCAGCCCCCCACAGCAGCACCTCTGTGTGCAAGTACTCTGTGTCTGGAGCCAGTCTTCATTTTCCATCTTCAAGGGACTTAATGAGACAGCTTTTCTTGCAGCTTCTTATCCCTCAGTTGGCTGCCTAGTCCTCTTTACAGCAGAAGAGGTCCTTCATCACCCTCTCCCTTACAAAATTTCTTCTCCAGAGCAGGTGAGTACTCTGTTCAATCCCAGCATCACAGCCACCAGCACCTCTGGTTACCTCTGCAGTGCTTTCCCCCCCCAACTCTCCTGTGGGAGCCTCTTGCATCATTCCCATGAAGCAGCCTCTCAGGACATCCTGCTGGTCTCCAGGGATGCCTGTGGGAGTTGCAATCCACCTGCAGAAAGAACTAGGTGCCAGAGAAGCAGGGGAGTCCCAGCACCCCTGCCTTGATGGAGCTGCCCTGCTGCTTCCCAGCTCTGGCACAAGGTGCTCCTGCCCAGCCCTGTCTCCTGTCCTCACCCAAGTCACAGCATGCAAAAATGTTGGCTTCATCTTTGTCATTCACCTCTACAGAAAAATACTGTTCCCTCTTAGTCTCTTTTTGTACCTTTCACATGCACCTGGTAACCTAACAACTATCTAACTTCACCTTTTGATTAATTAATGTAATTGTTACAAATTTCATCTCCTTTTTTCATAAGGGAAGCCTGTCTTATTTTAGGCTTACAAGTAATAATTTCTAGTAACTTTTTTTAAAACCAACATACATTAAAGAGGAATGAATATCTGGCCATACCTTTTAGCCTGTGGTTTAAAGCATGGCCAGCAGAGAAATGCCAAAGGTGATCGATTCTGGTGTTCACTGATGTAAGGCATCACAGCACTTTGCATAACCAATAATATTTACACTGTTCTGTGTAAATAGTGTAAAATTGGTACTGTAGAAAGCCTGTAATAATCATCTGCAGCTCTTTGAAACTCCTTTAAGTTCAATTAATCATCTCCTGGCTCAGTTCTGCCAGCGTGGCTCCTTTCGAGTAGCAGTTGTCTCAAACACCTGACTAATGTTTCACAGGTGGAAATGAAACAAGGAGCACCAGCAGAAACATGGGTGGTTTTTAACTTCATTCATTAGGCTAATCATGGTGCTCTTTCCTGGATGAATGGATAGATAGAACAATCATGGAAATCAGTCCTTATTTGCATGGTCATTCTGTATTTTCTCCATGGAATATCTGCCCCAGTACATGGGTCACCAAGGACTGCAAGCTTGTGTATGATACAGGTTAGGCCAGCCCTAAAAACTGCAGTTGTCTCTCATTTACTCAGAAATAGCACGGGTCCAGCTCAATGGGTCACACAGTGCTGGACAGGCTGCTGCTGTTCAGGAGGTGTTTGCAGATAGTAATCTAAATAAGATCAACTGGGATTTAACAGCAACTTTTATATTAAAGGCTTTGCAATAAAAAAGCTCTAAAAAACCTTACTATTTGAGCCCAAAGGGGGGTGCTTTAGTAAAGCAGATTGAGAAAGATGTTAAAGGGAAGGTAAGTCTTTCATTTGTAGTCTGGGAGTGTGGAGCTGGTTGGAAGAACTGACTCGTAGTATTCCCACTCCTTGGGTAAAAGCTCTGGATGCAGCAGTTTTGTCAGCTCCGAGCTGTGACCCTGTATCCAAGGCAACTGTATCTGGATGTTAGGTGGTAAGGAGCTAGAGAATAAATGAGAGGCAATTGTAAAATACACAGGTATGACTCTTGAGAGAAATAATGATGAAATGCTGACAGGTGGGACAGGGTGGAAGGGAAGCACCAGAACCCAACCATGGGGTTCAGACTAGGATGTTGGGTTCCTATGTACATGTATAGTATAATTTATGTGTTAGTCAAGACCAGCCTGGACTATTGGAGAGCTATGAAGTAAAGGAAGTGCAGAAAAGACAGGAAACAAGAAAACATGAAAACTGGTAGCTCTTTGTTTCTCTGTCTCTGTTCTGTAACCATCTCTTATCCTTTATGTTGCAAGAACTCTTTTCCCTCTGGAAACAGCATTCTGGTTATAGTTGTTTCTGTTGTTGTTGATCTCTGAGGAACCGTTTGTTCAAATAGTTACTTTCAACCATTTTAGTTTCTTTTTATTTCCTTAAATGTAACTACATGATGGTTACACGGTGGTATAGAGGTGATGCTGCTCTCATGATCTACGTGCTGTTTCACTCTGGTGTTTCAAATGATTGCCCCCGTGTGCTGACCTGCTGTGTGAGTGGAGTCCTATGGCAGGACACCTGCACAAGAATAACTGGGGTGGCTGAAAGAGGCTGAGACACGTTATGCCCTTTCTTGTGTTGTTTTTTGTGACTTTCTTGTGTTCAGTTTTTGAAGTGACCAAAACTTTATCACATCTCTGGGTAAAATAGGTCTTTACTGAAAGACTGTCACCCCCTTTAATCTCAAATATAGTAAGACAAGGTAATTGCCAAAGTGATATGACTGAGAGAAGAGCTCACAAGTACTAAAGCTGCTATTCCTTTCTGTCTTCTGGCATCAACCATCTCTTACTCATAAGAAAATGGGTAAAAGAAAAGAAAGCAAGAGCAACAGGAAGCATATGCCACAAATTTGTCCATCTGTTCTACCTCTTGAATCCATCCCTAGCTTAAGTGATTTAAAACTCCAGGTGAGCAGAATTGTAACCACAAACCTGTTATGCAAGTCAGGATGAGGGTCTTATTAAATACCAGCACTTAACCGTGAGAGGCTGCTGAAGAGAGTTTTCATCAGCTCGTCTCAACTAATTCTCTGTGGGGAGGAGAAATATCAACCAGCTGAAGTAAATGCTGCCGTAGAGCTTGTATCTGAACTGGTGGGGCAGAATTGGCATGAGGCTCAGATATTGTATGTGAGCCACACAAAGTGAACCCCAAGGCACCTGTAAAATATGCCTCAGGGCCATGAAAAACATGAAGCCCTGTTGTGCTTTTTCCTTGTACTGTGTTGGAAGCATAGGCAGCTCTGGATGAGCTTGCTTCATCCAGGCACCACGGTGTTTTTAGCCTTGGGCGGGGGCTGAGCTCAGAGATGAGGTACAGAACATACCAGGACCAACGCCTCGTGGCTGGGGTGACACCAAGGGACAAACACAGCTGGCAGAGGAAAAACCCTGCAACAGAGAGCCTGTGACTGCTTCCCTCAGCCAGCTGGTGACCTAAGGGATGTGTTTTAGAGGTGGCTTGGCAGTGCTGGGATAACAGTTGGACTCAGTGGTCTTAAAGGTCTTTTCCAACCTAAATGATTCAGTGTTTGCCTGGCATCATTTTTTGCCTGTTTTATGTATTAGCATTCTTATTGCTGTGATGGGCCTTTTTACCTTGCTTAGCTACATACTGAATTTTGGTACCATTTTCCTTCAGAAAATCTTGATGAGACAAGCAGCATCAAAAATATAAAACCACCACCTGTCTTGAATTATCACCAGAAAATACTAAGAGGCTCCAGCACATTTACAGCTTGATCCAAACTGTCGCTATCTCTTTTTTTTCCCTAATTAATAAATGTGTCTAGCCGTATGTGTGACAAAAAACCCATTTATTTTGATGGTGATGTTCACATGCTTGCTGTGAAGCACATGTTCAAGTGTTTTGCTGACAAGGCACAGGCGAACAGATGCCTTCTCCATAACAAGTTGGCTGTGTATCCCTAGCTGGCAACCACAACAGGCTCCCCAGCTCCTCCTGAGGACCAGGCGCTTTTGGATATTCATCATTAAATGAGAAGTCTGCTGCTAGCAGCCAGCCCAATCCTGAGAACAGGCCCACCCCACAGAGAAGAAGGAACTGGGAACTTCCCAGAGCCCATGGCAGGCTTTGTGAGGTCTGCTCAAAGGTGCTCTTGTTAACACTGCAAAATGCAGAGACAGTGGGTCCAGAAAGCAAAATGTATATTGGTAATATTTTCTGGTAATACTGTGCAAGTTTTTCACTGACTTTTACATAAAATACTCTTTTTACAATGATGCTTTTGATCATAAAATCATAGAATGGTTTGGGTTGGAAGGGACTTGAAAGGTCATGTATTCACATGGGCAGGAACACCTTTCGCTAGATCAGGTTACTCAAATTACGAGGTACAGGGTGACTTCTGGCACACAGCTGTTTCTGAGCCTGCCAAATCTGTTGTGAAAGTAGGACCACCTCTTCCCTCATGCATCTTCTTGTCACTGAAAAGATATGTCTGAGTTTACTTGTCATGAACATTTACATTTTTTTATTAACCAATGGGAAATTCACTATCAACAAGGTAGGAAGGGAACACAGAAAGACTACCCAGAAAAATTCAGCCATTGAAAAAATAGGTCAATAGATTTCAAGCAGCAATCTCAACTCATTCTATATAGGCAATATTATCCTGTTGTTGTTTATAAAGGTGTGTCATGGTAATAAACTGGATTTAATTATTTCATTATGCTCTGTGAATGTAATGATTTCATGGTGCTTTATGTTTTTTATTCACCAACTTGTCTTTATGTAGTCTGGTGTTGATATTTTCCTCCTTGAATATGTTAGTTGCTCAGTATTTTGGTGGAACAATACAATAATGAAATTTCAGAATGTGGGTTTTTCACAAAACTTTAATTTAGGTTAGATGTGGTTATTTATTCATGGGACATAAACAATCACTTCAATCCTGTCAATATGTTTTTTGCTTGAGCCAACAAATGTTTGTACAGGGAAGAATAGGAAAACAAACACAATACCTGCGGAACTGAGTTTCAGAAGAATCTTCTTGAGATGGGATGTGAAATATATGTAATTTTTTTCATAAGATAACTGGTATCAGCAAATATCATGGAGTAAACTTACTGTATTTATTTGCATGCAAATTTAAGTTCACTTTAGCTGGTATTTAACAATCTGTTAGCTAGAAGGCATTACTGCTTACTTATAAAACTTTGTGTATGAGTAATGTTATAATAAGAAGTAATGTTACAATAAGTAGTTCATATAAAGAAGAGTTGAATTAATATTGTTGCTGGATCTTCCCAGAATTTGTATACTGTGATTTTTCTGTTCAACTGTGCAGCAGTGTTTCTCCCTGCTGTAATTTTCCATCTGCAAGTTCTCCATGCCCCCGGTCTGCCAGGCAGCTCTGCAGCGTGATGGCTTTTCCTTCCCTCTGTGAGGATACCAGGTGGGCTAGTCACAGCTGGGATTTGGAAAAGACTTAAAAGTGCTGTTATTTTTAAAACAATACTTGCTATTTGTGAGGTTTGGTTTTTTTCCTGTTATACAACCTGAAAATTTCCATCTTTTCAGTGGAAATGGTATAATCAGACCCCTATAACAAAAATGTTACACTGGGTTACAGCTTGTGAACAGAGAACTTAAACTTTCCATCAGGTCGTGATGGCTGACACATGTGGGAGCAGGGAAATGCCTCTTCACCTCATCCCACCTTGAAAAGGTTTGGGTTCAGTAGGTCTTCCACTTGCATGTTGAGTGGTGTTGCTCTGTTAATACAGATACTAATCCTTTTATCTTGCAAGGATTTTTTACTCACTTTTGAGTTTTTGGGATCTCATTGAACTTTTGGTGCCTTCTTCCTTCTTTACCAAACTCGGTTTTGTGTTGGCCTAAGCTGACTTAGAGAGAGCAATCCTTTTGTCCCGTGAGATGGGAGCTTTGTTAAGGTACGTATATCCTGAGCTTACTCACGAAAACCTGTGTTACTAACATTGCCTGTTTATCTCTACACCATAGGTTTTGGAATGACCACACCAGCAACTGTGGCTGGAAAAGTATTCCTCATCGTTTATGGCCTTTTTGGGTGTGCTGGGACTATCCTCTTCTTCAACCTCTTCTTGGAGCGCATCATCTCCCTCCTGGCATTTATCATGAAGGCGTGCTACGAGAGACAGCTGCGAAGAAGTGGTCTCCTACCTCCCAACTTCCGAAGGGGGCCAGCCGTGTCCGGGGTGGGCAGCCTCGTGGGCTGGAAGCCGTCCGTTTACCACGTGATGCTGATCCTGGGAATTTTTGCTATTGCCCTTTCCTGCTGTGCCTCCGCCATGTACACGGCAGTGGAAGGATGGAACTACGTTGACTCCTTGTATTATTGCTTTGTCACCTTCAGCACCATCGGCTTTGGAGATTTGGTAAGCAACCAAAAGGCTGCGTACCAACATCAGGGATTATACAGATTCGGGAACTTCATATTTATATTAATGGGGGTATGTTGCATATACTCCCTTTTTAATGTCATCTCAATCGTAATCAAACAAATTTTGAACTGGGTGTTGAAAAAATTCGAATGCAGATGTTGCCCAAAGTGCCATAAATCCAGTACCCGCCTCAGCCGTCGCAACGCCATCACCCCAGGAGCCCGCCTGCGCCGCCACAACGTCGCCATGGACGCTGACGGACAGTACGACAGTGACACCGAGGGCAGGAGGCTCTCTGGAGAGATGATCTCCATGAGGGAGCTCACAGCCTCCAACAAAGTCTCCCTGGCCATTTTGCAGAAGCAGTTGTCCGAGACAGCCAACGGCTACCCCCGGAATGTCTGTATCAATACGAGACAGAACGGTTTCTCCGCGGGGGTGGGGGCTCTGGCCATCATGAACAACCGCTTGGCAGAAACAAGTGATTCTAGGTAGAGTTTTTGGAGTTCCTTTTGTTTCTTAAATAAAAATAAAAATGGCGGTTAGGGCGGAATTACCACTGTAAGCTACTGGAAAGTTTTGCATTTCAGAGACAGCCTTGGTATTCATTGGGTGTTCAGTGTTTTACTTTCTGGGGGTTTTATAAGTTTTCTCTAATATGCAGTGAGATCTTTACCATTATGTTACAATTTTCCCTTAAGGGGGTTTTAAATGAGACTTGGATGTCTTTGATGCAGAATGTGGTGCAGTCGTAGAAGGATGATGTGCATGGTTAGGATGGTGTCAAAACCAACATGTTCTTCTTGAGAACAGAGCCTGAACCCAAACTCTGTGTCAAAAGGCATAAGGCAGGCAAGTTGGGCTCCAGATTGAAACATGGGGTTGGTAAGTTTTGGCTAACCAATATCTCACTGTTTGCTGAAGTCTGGATCTGGTCCTGAGCCTTGTACTCAATGCTCTTCAGCAATTCCTCGTAGCAGGCCTCTGTGTGACGTACCCGTAGGTGGCTGTCGTCAAAGCAGCTTTAGGGTGACTGTGCTTCACTTCAATAATCCCACTGACTTCAGTGGCAGGGGATGGAATGGGCTGAACTCCCCTCCTACAAAGGATGGAGTTTAGCCAGGCTTGTCTGAAAGACCACCTGCCACCTAACTCTTGAAAGTCAGAGGATTATCAAGGACCATGTTAAAGTGGGCAAAACTGTTCCTACCTGCTGAATAACAGAAAACAGGCAAATGCCATCTTCAGAACTGACTTTAATGCAAGAGAAGCTGATATGCACCTCTGGGGTCAAATGTTTGCATCACTACAAAAATGCTTGCTCCGTTACTTTCTCATTGAAATAAGTCACTAAAATGAATGTGGGCTCTCTGTTGTCCTAAATTTGCATCTTTTACTTCTGCAGTATTGTTGCAGAGATTCGTGCAAATCATTTCCTTGCAGTTCCTTGAGGGCCCCAACCCTGTATTTGTTTCCCACAAATCTGACTGTGCAGATTGTACAGCCTTGCCTTGGAGCTCCCCCAGAGGATGGCTTGCCCCAAAATGTTGATACCAAGTCATAAATTGGCCTTTGGCTGTTGCTGCTACCATCTTAAGCCATATTTAAACTGTGCTAGCCCAGACCCCTGAAGAACCAAAAGCAAACCTAGTCTAGGGTGTGTAGTTTAGCATGACAATTGGATGCAGAGGATTTGCTGCAAACCTCTTTCAAAAATACATGCACAGCTCTGGATCATTTCTCTAAATTCTCTCTACTGCACTGTGTAGATAATGTAAAAAGGCTCCTGCTGAGTCCAAGCAAGAAACAAAACTTAGGCTTATATTCTGAGAAGCCTTCTCTTGGCAACTTACTGAAAAATTGTAGGCAAGACCATGAGTAGTAGGTTGGTCACTGAATAAGTTGAACAAGCTGATGAACACAAACTAGGAATATTAGAAATGTTTGAAAATATTTCCATGAAGTTTTATATAGATATTTTACTCTATTTACTTTGTTGTGCATGGGTTTGGAGTAGCCATCATTTTTGCTTTCCTTTAAATTTGTAGCAGTGCAGAATATTTTGGAATTTAACCTTGGAAAACCAACTTCAAATTTGAGGTTTTGCACACCTGAGCCTGTCAGCAGAATTATGGCAATGAATGTATCTATTTCCTAACAAGAAAAGGAATCAGAGCTGCAGATAAACCATCACACATGGGTCTGTATCACACTGTAAATGTCACAGCTTTTATCAAGATGTGTTTGACCAGAAACAAGCAGTGATGATTCTGTTTCCAGCTGGCACAGACTCACACTTAAGATTCTGTGGTATGGGAGGGGCTGCATTCAAGAGGCAGGAGCTTTCTTGGTGGTAGAGAGACTCCTCAAGGTCCAGCTGTCAGAGTGCCTTGCTGTCTGTGCACTCATCCTCTTTAAGGAGGCAGAAGCTTCTTTTGAAGCCCACTGAAGGATAAATTTAGGCAGGACGTACAGGGACAGGTCATGGTCTGGAGAAGACTCTGGCTGCTGGAAGACCCAGTTCAAGCAGGTGCCTTCCAGAGATGCAAGGGAAACAGCACAGGCAGAGAACCAAAAGAATGAAAATTTGTTATTTCCCCTGGGGATTAGCCCCACAGGTAAATCTCTTACTATGATGATTTATGTGTTTGTTTATTAAAAGTGTGAATGGGGTCCTGCTCTTTTTTTGCAGCCTGACCTCTCTTAGGGTTGTATCTTGGTGCATTTGTCATCATGGGGACTATTACTCATTAGAACTATTACATAAATCAGGGCAGACAGGCCCTGTCCCAAAGGACTTAGGAGACTGAACACATAGGGCCCCAAGCCACAGCAGAATTACTTATTTATTATTTTGCTCAAACATGCTCAAATGTATCATGCTCAAGAACTCTTATTTTTATGATAACAAATCTGCAGATTAAGGGGTTGGGTTTTTTTCAGTGAGTTGTTTCAAAGGATAAATATTTTAACTATGATTAGGATCCTGTTTAAACTGTAAATTTGTGAATTGTTTTCAAACTGCTTACTCCAGCCTGGCAAATACAGTGAAGTGAAATTAAATTGTACATACCTCCTCTGTACTTTTTCTGAGTCCAGGCAAAGGCAGACACTCAGTCTGCTGTAACATGATTGAAATGTTTCCAAGCTTTTCTGGAATCATCAGTCACAGGGGTGCCTTTGCAGGACCCTTTGCAGTTCCTATTAACTCCAGAGGAAGGTGGACCAGCTCCTAGAGCTGGGCATCTCGAGGGATTTGGGCACCAGATTGCTGCTCTGTTCACTTAGGTCTAGTGTTTACTTACACCCAAGATCCTTGATAATCTGCATTCTGCTTCTCTTTAGCCTCAGAGGATGGGAAGTGCATGCCCAGTTATTTACCAGTGGCCCTGTTGCTTGCAGGTCACATATCCCCCTGAAGCTGACATAAGTCAACCACAGAGACCACCAGGTTGTATCTAAGTCTCTAAAAATCCCCAAACCCATCTGGCTCAGCAAAGCTCAGTTTATAAGAGGGTCAGAGCACAGTTACTGACCTTGGTCTCACTGGGAAGCATCTGCTGAAGGGTGGCCTTGCAGTTCCCTCATATTCAGTAGCAGCAGTATCACAGCAGGATGCATGGAAACCAAGCTCCAGATCTCCGCTCTTCAGCCTGCCAGCCCTGCCTGGGCACCCATCACCCCTGTGCACGAGAGCACAAGCCAAGAGGACATAGGAGTTTGAGATCAGTCTTTCCTAGTCCCTTGTGTTCTTCCTTTAACTATTTTTTTTTAATGACAACTCTTCAAACTTGCCGGGCTTGGGCACCTAACTCCTCTTTTATTGTGTGTGGTCCAACCTGGATTTCCCATGGCAGCGTGCTCCATTCGTGAATGAACCCCTAAACATGCACCAGTTGCACCAGGTGCAATTCCTCCTGGTATTTCATTTCCACAGACAAAGCAGATACCAGCAATACCTGGATACAGACTGAAGCACAAGAAATCAGAAGGAAACAGGAGAAACAGAGTGGGAAAGTGAAAGCACACTGCACTAGATTGCACTTTCTTTTCAGGTAACTTGGGAGTTATATTACATTCTTGAAATGGTTTGGGGTTTTGTTGGTTTTTTTATTTTAATTTATTTATGGATAGCCTTGAAAGAATACAGTTGACTTAGGTTTAAAAGTTCTTCTTACCTGATACAGCCTTCTCCACACCACCCTGTAGAACAGCAGCAATAACTTCACTGAGACAGAGCAAGACATCCCAGCTTGCCTGCTGAGCCTACAGGCAGCACAGACCTGAGTGCAGACCCTGTCCCCCAGACTGGTCTTTTGCTGCCTGAGCCCAGGGAAGAGCAGCAGAAAGCTGCAGGAATTAGAATTCTCTATGAGCTGGCCCCTAGTGAGAACAGCAATGGCACGGGTGTGATCTGCTTGGATGGAGGAGATACCACATTTGCCTGGCACCTGCACTAATACCTTGTAGATGAAAATTAAAACTTAGGTGAAAATTAATGAGCAACAATGAGCAAATTCAAGTGACATCTTCTCTTAACCCCAGAGGTCAGCACAGAACAGTTGCAAGGAAGAATTTCTTGTGAAACCTGTAGCATTTGGCAGGTCACAACATTGACCTCTTGGGTCTGTCTTCCCTGTGTGTGTCTTGGACAAAGTTTGGAGTCACACCAAAATGTTGTCTGGTTCTCATTGGTTTCTCCCCATCTGCAAACACAGTTCTCATTTTGAAAAAATTCAGATGGCTCTTTATTTCCTTGCAGTGCAAAGGATGTCCTTCAGACCATGTAGATGTTCAGAGCAGTCTCAGTGACCTCGGCCAGAGACTGTAGTGTCCAAGGGACAAGGCTGAGCTTTGCCTCCCTGCAGAAGCAACATTGCACACCACTGCATACAAAGGTTCTTTAGGCAGTTACCAGCTCTGATTGCAAGCAGAATTACTGGTGAAAGTCAGGAATGCCACTAGAGCTCTCTGGGACTACCCTGTGCCGTGCTCAGGTTACCCAGAAATGCCCCTGTTGGTGTAGTGCTGCTGTCCCAGCACAGCTTCAGCCCTCAGACTTTTCTCCTCCCCAGCTTTCTGTGGGTGAAAGTTTGAGTATACTATGACCATTTACCCATATTTCAGTCATGCCTTGCTGCTGAAAGACTTTTTAGCAGCAGTGAAGGTCATATAGCCAGGCATGTGGGCTCAGTATAAACCTGATTGCTTGTGTGGGATGAATTTATGACTATATGGAAATTAGCTGTAGCAATGAGACCATTCTCACATTTTAGTGTTTTTGTAGCCTTTAACTTGAAAAATATTCAGTGGCAGATCATTGCAGTGAATATTCAGAGCTAATCTCAACAAAATCATACTCTGCTGATTGCTAGCCTAGCAAATCTGTGGGTATGGCTGCTGCTCTAATTGGATTACTAATGTGCCTTTCTAAACCAACACACATCTGCAGTGTTATATTTAAATAGTACAATAAATGCTGTGTTACATAATAAATTCAATTAGGAAAAATTACTACTTGACTCACACAAAATAACTAATTAAGGGTGCATTGCACATTGTGCAACTAATATGCAATTTCTTTCTTCTTTTTTGTGAATATGTCCATATTTGAGCTCAAATTATGCTTTCATGAATGCTAGGAAAAGAGAAGCACTACATTGTGGAAAATAAAGGAAAGTATGGACAATTCCACTGGGATTGGACACAAGGTTATGCATGTTAGCATACACACAGTAAGTGGTTCATTATGCATTATAAATGCATTGTGTAGCAATGGCACTGATGAAGGACTGCTTCTGTTTACATGGCCACAATCTGAACACAGCTACCAATAAAGACACATACCTTTTTTCTTTCTTTTTTTGCTAAATGGGTAACATCCACCTTTTAATTACCATATCTCTTTAAACCTCCAAAAAGAAAATGCAATTGCCCTACATTTTGCATAGGCAAAAAGAGGTCTAAGGTCAAATCCAAACTTTCAACTCTAAGGATCCAGATTGGTGTAGTTTAGCTTTGGAGTGAGACTGCAGGTGTGCAGCCTTCAAATGTATTTTGTTTTGTCCTTCCCTGGAAAAAAAAGAGGGAGTAAATACAGATACAGTATTGCAGATCACCCAAAAAATCTGGCAATTTAGCATGAGGGAAAAAAATACAGCAAGTGTGCTGTTATTGAGGAATGAGCATGGGGGAAAGGGAGAGGCTTAGAAGTGTCCTCCAGCAAATCCAGCAGAAAACCAAAGACTCGCTTTGCATTCGCTCGTGCGTTTATTCCTCGTCACACAACGCTGTGACACTGGCATCCCCCAAGGAGCTCCTGTGGCATCGTGGGCTCAGCTACCTCGTCTGGAACATGGAGACAGGTATTTTGTGAGACACAGGGGGAAAAGGGACCACACAGAGCTGCCATCTTCATTCAGCGCTGATTTTAGGAAGTCAATTGCCCAGCTTTTACTGGGAAAGCAGCCATGCGGATCGTTCCTTACAGGGGTGATCAGTATTTTGGGTGTGTCAAAGGTGCAGATTCCCATGCCTCCAAGTCCTCCTAGTCCCAGGCCATGTCATGCCCAGGTGTGTCCCAGGCAGCTCCCAAGCCCAGATTCGGGGTGAGGATGTAGCTGGGTTGGAAAGTGTGTAACACCCCAACATCCCATCATCAACATCGCAAGTGGTTTCAGGATCAGACCTTCAGCAAGTGATGCTTTTTCAAACCTAAGGAATAAGAAGATGTCCCCATATTCCTTTTGTACTTTGCAGACTGTAAGAGTGCTTTTTAAAGCCAGTGAGTCAATGCAAAATTAATGCTTTTATAATAACATACGTAAACAACATGAAAAAATTACTGGTATTTCTGACAATGTGCAAATCAAACACCAGGTTTTCTCAATGGGTATAATTTCCTATTCCATGCAAGTAAAATTATGTCCAGGAAATTTTTGCTCACAGTAACATCCATGGGCTGCACAGGCAGTGCAGGAATTCAGTTCCAGTTTTATTGTAAAACCTCAGTGTCTCAAAGCACAACATATAAAAAATGGTTTGGGGATTGATTGGGGGAGGGGGGATGTTTGTGTGTGTAAACATTGTTTATTTACAAAAATAAAAATGCTATAATTCTACATGTACAACCCATTTTTAGCTCACTAGAGTACTACTTTGTTGGATACTCTCAACAAAAATATTCATTCCAAATTTCCAGCAATTTAAATTACTTTGAACTTTGAGATAACCTGTTGAAAAATATTCCTATTTATTTTGTTTCTTTTTGAAAGGGCACAGCCTGGTAGATATCTTTAGCTGAGCTGGCATTGCTATCTCCTACTACAAACCTCAAAATTTTACTCATGGAGCTAATTCCTCTGGTTTTGGTATTTGTTCATTTCTGCATTGAATTCTAGAAGGGAAAACCAGTTCCATGCTGTTTTCTGGTTGGTATCACTTCCCTTTTTGCATTTATTGCAAATAGCTGAACTATTAACAGCAGCAAAAGTTCCCAGACATACCAAAATTAGTCACTTTTCTGGATGTTTTTGTTTCTTAAATTGTTTTGTAAAATCTAAAATTTGATTGTAAATTACATCATGGTTGGAATTAGCAAGCTGAATATTTCTTCTACTGACAGAGCTGCTTGTCATGAATTCTGTGAAGGATGCTAATGATTCCATTTTGTATAAAAAGACCTGCCTATTTCATTTCCCCAATTTACCTAATTTGTTTCAAATTCTTAAAGTCAGAAGTATGTAAGTCTCATTTGGAAAATGCCCTATGCTGTACATTTATTCCTATTAATAGAGCTTTTAGAGGGATTAAAACCAAGACTGCCTGATTGCTGCAAACAGAATTGCATGTATAAACCTTCAAAACCTGAATATTTGTACCTGATTGGCCATTGCAAACCAAGGGCATGCTAGTATGATTCCAATTCAAGCAAAGAAACATAAATCACAGTGCTCGACTGCCTGCTAACCACTTTTATCAAAAAGGCCACACAGCTACAGGGCCAAGGGTGATGGGTGGACTCTTGATACACAACAGGGTTATTTTGGAGGTTGCTTTGGTGGCCGGGAGTTGGCACTGGGGTGGTTAAAGCAGCTTGGCTGGGTGGATCCAGGCAGTTCCCTTTGCTGAGCCTCAGGAGATGTTTGCCAGTACTAAAAAAGTTAAAAAGATGCTGGACATAGCATCGAGGCTCTCTTGAGAAGCACAGCAAAGTGCTGTAGCCTGTGCTAGGCTGTTTCTGGCCAGCTTGGAACCCTTGGCTGTTCCTGAAACTGGAGTGTTTGGGACACAGGTGCAGCTGTCTGCACTGGCAAAGCAGCAATCCTGCTCTGATCCTTCTTTCCTCATAAAATGGATAGAGAACTTTGTTTAGGCTTTCCATATGATGACAGCATATATAAATATTACAAGATGAATCAATTACCGAGTCTGGCTACATTTGCTAAGAGATCTTTATCAGTAAAAACAGGAAAAAATGTCTTACCAGTATGGTGAATCAACAAAAGTAAGTGGTGTTCTGAACAGAAAGAAAGGTGCTAAAATATACAATTGGACCCCAAAGCTCAGGCATGTGTCACAAAATTATCATTATTTTCCAATGCTCAGTGCACCTGCGTCTCTTGGGAAAAAGCTTTGGTTTCTGCCAGAACCAGGGCATGCAAGGCTTGTATTTTCTTTATCTGTAAAAAGCAAAATATATCTGAGGACATGCCTTGGACTGCATAGCGCTCAGGGATGGACTTGCCCCCATCCCCTAATTTAAGCATGCCCCTGTACCATAAATACTGGTCCAGTCCCCAGCAGAAAATTGACAAAATGGCCCTGCCTTGGGGTGTCTGTGGTGTTTGGAGAGCAGTTGAATGTCATGGCTGTAAAACCAAAACTGTAACAGTGGCAAACCACAGCTGCCTCTTCCAGCCCAGCCCCTGCCAGTGTGGGATCCATCCCACTGCCAGCCCCTGGGCTGCAGCCAGGGATTGTACTGCCAGGAGACTGTGCAAATCATCAGCAATGTGCTCTTATCCCTGCCTTCTTAATGGGCTAAAAACAGTGGAAAACAGAGAGATCATTTTCTATTTTAATGATCAAAAGCGTGTTGCCCATTATTCACAGCCTACACACAAGATGTTATGATTTTCAATTTTCCTGCACTGATCATTCAGTCCATTTGGCAGCTGACCTTCAAGTGGTCATGGTTTTTCAAAAAAAAGGAGAAAAAAAACCCAAACAGAAGACCCAAACACCCATGATCAGCATTTCAGAGAAGCAAAATAATCGCAAATGAGGTGGTAAGGATCTCACATGCAAAAGCTGTGAGCAGAGCTGCCTCTGTTTGCAGCAGCTCGATGTTTTCATGGCACTGGGAGACGTTTGGGTTCAAGAGAGCATCAGCTGGATGTTTGAGGTGCTGGACATTGCCATGCAGACAGATGCAGCACCAAAATGACACTTTTAGAACAAATTTCTGCAGCTGTTTCTGCACTATTAGGGACATTTCACATCCCACCTACTGAAATCAGAGGATGGCAGCAAGTGTTACACAAGCAATTTATTGTCACTGGTGCATAAGGGTATTAGCCAGGGACATTTTTAATGAGAAATTTCAGCTGGGTATTGGTCAGATAAAAGGACATTTTACCATCCAGAAACAGCTGCAGCAGGTCCCAGTGCCTGACATCACACAACATACTGCCAAAGAGTCACCCCACACAGAGATTACCTAAACAAGCCAAAAGAGATGGCAGGGTCTAAGAAGCAAGGGTTCCTATGGCTTGAATCTGGAGTAACTTGGTATAACTTGAATTGCAGGTAGTAAATAGCAAATTGAATAGATGTAATGACTTAAATGCCTGCTAGAAGTCAAAAGGAGATGCATGTATTTTACCAAGTTAAGAGGTAAAATGAAGAAACCTAAGTTCCTGTAAATTGTTGATTGGAAAACATAGATTTTTACTCTCTTTCAGATAATGCTTCCTTGCAAAACAATAAACTGGAATAAATGTCAAGATTGAAATCTGTTTAAACAAGAGGCAATTTTAAAAATGCTTCAATCCTGGGTTGACAGGAACTTAGCCTCCGACTCATACCATAATTGTGAGTGCTCTTGGCGAATCCGTCCCACTTCTGATGTCAGCTCAGGATTTTTCCACTGTAAGATCTTTGAATGAAGAGGACTAAAAGCCATATACAAAGCCAGTCAAACATGGATCATGTTTCTACTGGTTCATTATACACAGTTTGCAAACAAAAATGGGTATTTTGGGCTTGGCACCCCTTCATTCACAGAAACATGGTTATTTATGGATCCAGGAGGCAGAGATGGCTGAGGTGCAGATGCTTTGCAGAGTGGCGCAGAGGCATTGGGAGAGGATGTGTAGAGCTGGTGGTTAAGGAGACTGTGGGAAAACCCCCTGGTGGTGTCCAGGGAACATTCCTGTGTGTTTTTAATGCCGTGGAACGTGGTCGAGTATGATGAATTCTCTACATCTGGGAGGATGTCAAATTCCAGGTGATGTTTGGAATGTAATTAAGCTACTACAAAGACTTTTGAAATAAACAGGAGAAAAATTGTTGCCTGGGATGTGTATGTGAGTATTCTTATCTTTTCTTCTGAGCATGGAGATTGGGAGGTGAAGCAGAAGCACTTCCTGGGTGAGAGACCCCCTTGGAAATGTATGGGGACCTCAGAGCCCTGTGTGGAGACCCCACAACTCCCCAGATGCTGGGTGAGCTGTGTATGGTCGAGCAGAGGCAGGTGGGATAAGAACTGGGGGGATGTGCTTCCAGTGTACCCAATGGTCATCTGTTAAATTCTGCAGCTGAGTGATCCTTTGCTTTGCAATAAAATAGAGAGCAGGTGGAAACTGTTTGCTCTCCAAACAGTTACAAGGAACTCCTGATATATCCCCTCTCCACAACTTCCATTCAGATCAATAGAAGCCATCTGTCCAAGGTATTAAGATAAATCTTGGGAATTTTGATATTGACTAGAAAGGCACTTAAAAGATCAATCACACTGCGAACAGAGAAATGTCACTGCACCAAAGGTGGAGGCTTGCTAATCTTGTCAGATAACATGGACCAGAGGGCAAACCTTTCCGGTTGATAAACCCAGGCAAAGCCCTACTGCTCTCCCCATCTCCTCAGCTAAATAAAACAAGCCCCAGCAAGAGCTGGTGCTGGGCATGGGCTGTGGATGGCAGCTGCTGCTGCAGCATCCAGCCAGACACAAAACCTGCCAGGGCTGGTGTGACAGCCCCTGCCCACCAAAACACACACAACAGATTTTACCAGCAGAAAGGATAAGGGTGGAAGAGTTATGCTGGGCCCAGCAGTGAAGGGGAGAGGGAAATTTCTGGCTGTTTAGCACTCATCTCACTGATATTGGATGTCCCCAAAACTGCTATGCTGGGAGTCCAATTCCCTTGGGATTTATTCAGGTTCTCCCATGCTTCAAAGAAGTTAGGATTTTCAGACTGTTTCAAATTCTTCACAATTCCAGCCATAAAGCTCTCCATCATTGAGTATGGTGGGAAAGTCCTATTAATCCAGTAGATATTCATAATTACAGAAAATATCTTCTTTTGTTTTTAATAATTACCCTTTTTACACCACTGTATTTTGATGTTACTGTTCAAATAACTTCCTGATTTGCAAATATATCCCTAAGGAGCCCCTGTCTACCTCAGCTCATTTCCTAATGGGAAATAAAAATCACTGAGCTCTGCTCTCCAAGAAGGCAACAAAGCAAATGAGTGGAAGAGAAAACTCACCTGGATGAGTGGCACCAGCAGCTCCCACAGCTGCTCCTGGGGTCTCTCAAGGTGCTTGTCCTGATGTAGGCAGTAGGCCACAGTGAAACCATCCAGTCTTGGTGCATATCAGGAGGTGGAAGAAGGCAGCAAGTTCAATAGGAGATGATCTCCCTTGCTTCTGTTGCTGGTGGGAAGCTCATCCATGCTGCCCTCAGGTAAGCCTGGGTTACCTGGATACAGGATACCGGGCTGCCAGTACCCAGCCAGGACATGCATCTGTCTCCAGGCCCCCAAAACCTTCCCCAGAGACAGTAATGTAAAAATAGCCCTTAATCCAATTTATTACAGCAGGATCCAGCCCTCACATAAAGGCTGCATTTTTATTTACATTTCTGGGATGATGGGGCTGCCTTGAGTTCCCAAATGTGTCACTGGGATTTAATCCCATGCTCACACCAGTACTGGCTCGGTGTCCAGGCTGCCTACTGGCATGTCCCTGCTGTGGCACACTGGCTTCCCTCCTGTCCAGCATCCCCCACAGTGGGCACATGTGCATTTCTGACACTGCCATCCTGTTCCCAGCTCACTGGGACATGGCAGAAGATGCAGCTGTAATTTTGAGAGAAGCAAATGTGCTGGGCAGAGCCCTGCACGGGGCTGGTGTTTAGGGGATGAGGCAATTACAGGTGATTCATTAGACCTTCTGCACTGGGATTTGGGGGTTTATCGTGTATTGGGGTTTTCAGTGGTTCCAGACACCGAGCTGCAAACTTCATTGGGTTGAGATGACTGCTGCTGGTTTTTCCTGGGACTGGGTTTCATTGTCCTTCCATCTCCAGTGGGCACCTGATCCCACATACCCAGAAACACACTGACACCTTCAAGGTGCTGGAGTGAATCCAGAGAATGAAGCTGGTGAAGGGTCTGGAGGGTAAATCCCACGAGGAGTGACTGGGGGAGCTGGGGATGTTTAGCCTGGAGAAGAGGGAGCTCAGGGGTGATCTTACGACTCTCTACAACCCCCTGAGGGGAGATTGTGGCCAGCTGTGGGTTGGTCTCTTCTCCCAGGCAACCACTAACAGGGGTAGAGGACACAGCCTCTAATTGTACCAGGGGAGGTTCATGTTGGACATCAGGAAGAATTTCTTCATGGAAGGAGTTGTCAGGCATGGGAACGGGCTGCCCTGGGAGGTGGTGGGGTCACCATCCCTGGAGTGCTCAAGAAACAACTGGACATGGCACTCAGTGCCATTGCCAAGCTGACAATGGTGGTGTTCAGTCAAGGGTTGGACTGAGAGGGTCTTTACCAACCTGACTGATTTTGTGATTCTCTCTACACCATATCCAAAAAGTACATTTTGTGCAACTGTTGCATTTATACGGGAAGATTATATAAAGGTTAAAATCCACCTCACCCTAGTCATGTAACCAGTTATTTTGGTGAAAATGACGCTATTTGAGTGAGTGTTCCAAAAAAGGTTTCACCTGAAATACCCTTGAAATGTGCTGTACAAGTCGTTAAAGCCCTCACCATGCCCACCATTTTTCTCTTTGCTTTTATCCACTTTAATTGGTGTCTTACCCCATTTATTCCTTTGCCTGCTTCCAAGTGCCCTCTGCTTCCTTCCTGCTGCTTTATTCTCCCAAACTAATACAAGAGCTGTGTGTGACCCTGTGACCTGCTGAAATCGGTGCCAAAACCTCCATGGCTGAGCTGATCACCACACCAGCTCTAAAAATTAATCACACCCTCACATTTGCACTAAATGTCCTTGGTGCCCTTCACACCCCAGATTCCTTCAAAGGACAAAATTCTGTCACTGGGGGTAATTAAAAACAGTTCATATCCTGCTGGGATTACAGGTTTAAAAATCTGAGTGCCAGGGAATCAAGGCATTTGCTGTTTTTGGAGGAAACCAACTCCCACAAGAAACATATAACTTAATTTTGCTGTCAGATGTTCCCACAGACTCCTCTTGAAAGTCAACTGAAGCTGTATATATGTTCCTGAAGTCAGTTTTAAAAAAGAAATTACATTTATATTTAGATTGTCACCCTCCAGTCATTCAAAATGGTTCATGTGGGAAGTTTATAATGCTATGACCAAACTCTTTATTTTGGAATTAGTGATGTTTGAGTGTCACAGGCCTTCTGCATGAAAATTTCTGATCACATTTAGCACACACATCATGTTGACACCAAGAGAGATGATCCTGAGTGATCCCACCCTGGAGCAGTGGCAAACAACTGGGGACACTTTCCCTTTGGGCACATTGGCAGAATTAGGAGAAGGAGCCCCCTTCCCTCACCCCAACAGCTGCAGGTGGATGTCTGTTGGGCAAAGTTTTATGTCCATATGTCCACCACCACCTAAATGTCAATCAGCTGGCAAAATACTGCATGTATGGCTCCCTTGGCCAAGGAAACTCTTCTGACCTTCTCATGTTCCTGGTGAACCAGAGAAAGGAATAGCAGAATGCTGGGTGGGGAGGATCCAGTGCAGCCATAAGTGATGTGCCTGGGTTTGCTGTGCTGAGAGTGGCCATCTAAAGGCACCTCTCTGCTTTCAGAACAGTTTGGTGTCCTGCCAAGGGCAGGCCTGTGCACTAGATGCACGTGGATGCACAGATGAGGTCAGTGCTGTTCCTTGGATCTTCTGTCTCCCAAGAGACAAATCCTCTGTCTCCACTGAGCTGCAGACCAGTGGTCATCCCCAACCCTTCCTGGGGAAATTATATGGGGCAAGTGGCTCCAAGTCTCTGCTCTTTTAGTAGGAAACATGGTAGTTTGAGACTGTCTTTCAAAGAAAGGATTTCTGCTAACCTGTGAGGTCCAGGGGAGAAAAACTATTCAGCCTAACACACTTCTGCAGCTTAATGATATGGAAAAACAAATGATGAAATCAATGAAGGGATCAAACCAAAAGGACTCCTCTGGGGTAAGATGAAGAGGTACCTTTGCTTTTTCCACGTGCTTCAGGCTCTCTCCAGCTGACTCCTGCCTGGTCAGACAGGGTCAGAATTCTTCTCCTGCGCTCCTGGCCAGAGCCATGTGCATGCCAGGAGCTGCAACAGCCCATGTCTCATTACATCAACTGCGTTTGCAATGCAAAATCAAACCAATGCATCTGAATTGTGCAGGGAGAGAAACACTCATCCCTGAAATCTCTGCAAATCAGATAAAAACCATCAGCAATGGAAAAGGAAAAAGCCAATATGGACAAGATTATTCATATCCGTATAATCATGTTGATTTGTACCAATATTTATTTTCATCTCTCATCTTTGAAAATGTAGGTATAATCAAGCAGCCTCTCATGAGCATCATCTGTGCTAGTACTGAAGAAGTGAAATATTCCTATGTAGATCTAATAGTTGAAGGTAAATGTGAGCATATCCTTGAGATCATTAAAGCAGAAATTACCTCACATTAAAAATGGTTATAGGCAGTTACAGGATGTATCCACAGCTCTTTAGAGAAAAAAAAAAAGAACCATCAAGGATAATTTTTTAGTCATTGTCTCCATCTGAAGTGCAATTACCTTTTTTCTAGCCCCTCAGAGCGTTTCCAATAATAAGGAGCCTGTGGATGAATCAGATACTCCATCTTGGCTCCCTTCTGTCGCTGGTAATTTCCAAGCATCTCGTGACCAGCTGTAAGTTTCTCCACAAGCCTCTGAATGAGACATTTTTGGCATCCTCATTTCATACACATTATTTGATGGTCTTGTGAGTCTTTTCCAACCTGAATGATTCTGTGACTCTATACATAGGAAGATACCAGAGAGTCAAGAACTTGCCCACCACAACATGGGAGACCTGTGCAGGAATTAATTGCAAATCCTTGAGCCCCAGACCAATGTTGTAGGCAGCACATTTTTCTCCTGAAGATGATCAGAGTCTTGACCCTACAAATCTTGAGCACCTTGGCTCACACAGAAACACAATGTTCAGCAGTTTCTGAATTTTTCACCAGACCAACTCCCTTTTGCACACAAAGTTGGTAAAAGTGGACACCAGGCTACTGAGAGTGTTATTATTAAAGGCAATTGAAAGAGCTGAAAGCAGATGTTGCCACGTAAAAAGCTGGTGGGGACAAATCCTCCCATCGTGCAGGTATCAGAATCAGGAAGCAGGGATCAGAAAGCAGCTCAGCTCAGTTGGATTGTAACAAAACATCCATTTATCAAAGTAGTCTAAAAAAAGCATAGCTCTAGGTTTTGAAACTGCCAGTGAAAAGACAGCTGCACCTCTCAGCAATTTTTAAAGCTGTCCTAAAAATTACTTTATTTTTGCTTTGTACCTAGACACTGAAAACCCAATGAGCTAACTTTTTAGAAGTTTTCTTATGGTATCACATCCCAACCTAAATGCATTTTGATCTACACTGCAATGCTGTAAAAAAATTGCATCAAAAGTGCACGTGAAAACAATTGTGAGGGATTGTTCACTCTTACTGGCTGGTTTCACCTACAAAGAGCAGAGACCACAAAGAAATCCGGAGCCACAGACAGGCTTTGCTGGAAAGTCCCCAGAAATATCAGAGCACTTTCTTGCTAGATCACATCATTCTATTTTCCAAAGCAAATGGAAACATTACCAGTGCAAAATCCTGCCTCATGTCAGGAGTGCTCCTGCTTGCTTTTCCACAGAGGTGGTGAGGATGGGTACAGCCAGCACATTCCATCAGAGAGGGCTCATACACCCTCTGAGCATCTCCACAGCAGAAAATCCAGCTTACCCCAGGTAGAGACAGTGCTGGTGGGGATAACTCCCTGGACACTGCCATGCAGGGGGTCAGCTGCCCAAGGCCCCAAAGCCAAATGTGGAGAGACCTGGGTGGCTCTGGGGGAATTTGGGCTGCATTTGGGGACTGTCCAGCATCAATCTCAGCAGACACTTCTCCCAAGGCTATTCCTGCACAACTGAGAGGGATGGGGACACCATGGGGGTCTCAGCACATCAGCTGGGGTGTTTCAGCCATTTCTCACCTTCCTGCCTCTCACTGGTCAGACCTGCAGGACACCTCAGGATCCAAACTCAGAGCAGGGGAATGGGTGGCACCACAGTGCCCAGGTCTCCCTGGCAAGGTGGCTCTTGGGCACCTGCACCAGCAGCAGTGCCACAAGCATGGCAACAGCTGTGCAGACACTGTGACACTCAGCTCCCTTGTCAGCCTGGGGCAGCATCCAGAGCACAGCCAGCATCCATCCCATTTGCAAGCAGAAGATGGTTTGGCACTGGTGCCCAAAGAAGTGCTCCTGGATGCCCTTCAAGCAAACAAATACATAACAACTCCAGCAGAGGAGATTCAAAAGCCTTTTTTAAAAGGATATAATTTTATTAAAGGGTTTTAAAGAAATTGTCTTTGCCCAGCAGAAGGAGAGGAGGGCTGGTGGGTTGGCAGCAGCCTGGTGTTCAGGGTGACACTGCTGCTCACAAGAGGTCTTTAAGAGAATCATAGAATTACAGAATCATTAAGGTTGGGAAAGACCTGTAAGATCACCAAGTCCCCCCATCAGCACTGCCAAGCCCACCACTAAACCAAGCCCCTGAGTGCCACATCTGCATCACTTTTAAATACCTCCAGGGATGGAGACTCCACCACTTCCCTGGGCAGCCTGTTCCAATAGTTGACAACCTTCTCCATGAAAAATCATTTCTTAATATCCAATCTAACCATTTCCTCTCATCCTGTTTATCTGGAACATTTCCTCTCTGTCCATCACCCCTTTGGCTCAGCAGTGGGACCATTCCCACATATCTCCTGATGAAAATGTGGTGCTGACATGGAGGATCTGCACAACCTGCCAGGAGAGAAACAACCCCCATAAAGAAAACCATTCCAAGACACTGCTGGTACACACAGATGCCCAGGGCTGAGGGGAAGGATGCATTCACTGCATCGTTCAGCACTGTCAGTCATCTTTGCTCTAAAATCTTTCAAAACTCCAGAAGCTGCAGCTGGGTGTTATTAACATCATCCTATACCCTCCAGTATATTTCTAGCACCCCACTGGCGTTTAATACACCATGCTGGCAGCTCTGGGAGTCTGGGAGCATCATCCTGCAGAGAGCTTGCTCCTGCTTGGTTCAGAGCTTTCCTGTGCAGGCAGGAAATCTGTTGTGGGTGGTATTAAAGCACCTGCAAGGCGGGTGTTGAGGCCACGAGGAGAGCTCTGCGCAGGCAATATTTGCCTTGTGAATGGTGTGGTGTTTGGCTCAAACTGCAAAGGTTTGCTCTGCTCTGATTAAATGCCACAGGCTGTGGAGGCACTCCAGGGAGAGAGAAGTGACAGGGGCCCTCATGGATTTTCTTCCCCCACTGCTGAACAATGCAGTCATACAAAATCCCAATATATTACCAATGGACATTTCTATCTGGACAGGCTATAGAGTTGCCAGCCACTAAAAAGATGGGTTAGAATAAATGCTGCTCTCCCCAGAGAGGGGCTGACTGGGGAGGCGAGGGTGACACTCAAGTGGTTTTACTTAGGGAATTCAGGGGGGGAGCAAGGAGCCTGCCTCCATTCAGGACATCAGTGAGGATGCTGTCCATGTGCTTTTCTGCTCTGAACTGGATAAAGACCAACATCTTTCTATATAGTTTCTCCAGCAACCATTTTTGGCTACTCAGTCCATTTTAAGGCAGAAACTGATGACTTTCAGGGTACATTGAAGCTGAGAACTTATTTCTGTTAGGCTGGTTTCTAGCTGGTCTCTGAAACTGCTACAAGCAGAGCCCAGCCAGGGTTTTTCCACATCTCACACTGACATAGAGACTCACATCCTACTCATCACAGCTTGTCCCCTCTCATGGATGTTTTTAACATGGCCTGACAGAGGGTGCAGAACAGTGGGAAAAAGAATTTCCAGAAAGGTGAATTATCAGCAGGCACAAGACAACCTGATGGCATCAAGCTTTCTGCATCCAAGTCCTGGAGCTGTTTTGCCTGCACACATTCAGGAGCATCAATCTCTGCAGCCACTTTCCTCCTCAGCTAGAATTGAAATGGAATCTGCCAGTGTATACAACCTTTTAAAAGAAGAAATAGAACTGTTTTAAAAGAAGAAACAGGACTATTTTCAGAGTGCAAACAGCTTTTGTTGGTTTGTTTATGTGGCTTTTTTAGAGCAGCATGTGAAGGGCACCCAAAAATTACAGCCTCTCCCACCTGCCCCACACTTCAGCCTTCAGGTTCAGGACCCCATTCAGTTTCAAAGGGCTCAGGGCTTGTTTTCACCACCCAAGGAAGTGAGAATTGGAACATCACACACAGACTCATGGTGACCTTGTCCTGCTCTATTCAAATTGGTGTGAATTTTGTACTAACTCACATAACAGCAAAATCAAGCAGCCTGTGGTACATGAAGTGAAAACCCTTTGGTTCTCCCTTTGTACCACCTCAGTTTAAGCACACACTCCCCATGGCTGAGCTCCTCCTCTCTTCCTGTTTGTCTATCCAATTCCACAGCACTAAAAGCAGAGGAATTTACAGTGAGCATTTGCACTGTGCTGGCTACAGTACAAAGCAGGGCTGAGTTTGGGGAGAGGCAAACTAAACTGCAGGAGAGGCAGAGAAGAGCATCCCTCCTTCAGCAACCAAAGGTGTCCAACACCATCCTAAAGGTGCACAAGGCACTTGACCACTACAGCCATGGGAAGGTTTTCCAAAGCCCTCCTGGCTGATGGTTATGGAAGTTTCTTTGAGCTCCCTGTGAGATGCATTATTGGCTGCCTGCTCTCTACAAACCAGATGCGTTGCAATCTATTTTCCAGACTAAAGTTCCCCATTTGGATGAAGATCCTGTTTGGGCAGGCCTCATAAAGGGACTGGCCCAAAGCAGCACAGCAGCTCAGGATTTCATACAAGCATCCCTTCCATGCTACTGTGTCCTCCTGGAAGGGCCTAAGAGCAAGTTTTCAGGCATTATCTGCAAATGTCAGATTACTGCACTGGTTACCATACTCCCCCAAAAAACTCCTTGTTCACATTAAACACCTTCAAGCAGCCTGATGCCTTGCATGATATCCTTTGATAAGGGTAACAGGAAAAGAAAAATCCTAAGTGCATGCCTCAGGATGCGTGGGAGGTGCAGCAAAGCCTTGGATGGTTTGATTTCCTCTCATGGGCACAGGATAAATAAGCATCTAGCACTGATGGAGATCAGTTTTCATTCTTAAAAAAACCAGCAAAACCAAACTTTGTAATACTAATGGGTAAGATACTCATCAGCTTTCAAAGTTTTCCAGTAAGAAAATTACACTTTTATCAACAAACTACACTCCAGAGAGAAATTAAACCATTGAGAACTACTGAAAGCACAACAGCATTAGCGTGGATTCATGGGCCAAATCAACAGCCAGTCTAATCTCAGGGTAAGAAAAAAGCATTTACTTCATGCAGCTCCCCTGATTCACAGTGAATGAGCACATCTCTTACAAGAGAGATTACAGAGTTAATCCTGTGTCTCTCTTCAGCAGAAAGATAAACAGCACTGCAGTTTTCTCATAACCAGTGCTGTATCATACTACATCATGCTTGAAATCCAGCCACTGCAGCACAGAAAGAAGGGGTTCTGCACGGTTTCCCTTTCAGAAATTGATTTCCTTCCTAGAGTCCAAAAACAACAACAAAAAAGAGCCATTAAAACGCTACTGTAGGGGAAATTGTACATCAGATGACCAGGAATATGACTCAGGTCTGCTAGAGCCAGGTTAGCTCTGCTCCAGGACTGTGTCACTGCACTGCAAGAGCAGATCCAAGCTGGGGTCCCACAGGAGCTTCCCCCTCAAAACATCAAATATTTTAAGCAAGCCACCCAGCCATGCAAGGGTTTCACTGTGCTGCTGATCCACTGCCTGCTTAGCAAGGGCTGCTCATTTTCTGGTGCAACTTCAAACAGGTGGTTTTGGTCTCAGATGATTTTCTTTAAGTTAAAGGCAATAACTAGAGCAAAACAGCAGTGGCCAAAGGAGTGCTGAGATAGCACCTTCCAGAACACTTCTGGAGAAAGGCCAGCCTGTGCTGGGGGCCAGGGCTCCTACAGCAACCCCAGGGTGCCCCCAGGCTGGACCAAAGGAGACCATGCTGCACTATCAGAGCTACCCCAGGTGGTGCAGTCATCTCAGGCTTTTGTGCCAGCATGGAGAAGGGCAGCTTTTAAACCCTGGAGGCTACTTGAGTTTCACTGGGGATGTACATCCACAGAGAGAGGGAACATCTCACAGGGCTCTATGCACCCCCTGATCACCAGCCTTGGGCACTACAATACACACCCTTTTATACAGCAGGCACAAAGCAAGCAGGCTCCTTTTTTTACCTTTTAATGTCATTGACTGCCACCAAGGTGTGAGTGAATTGTGACTGTGCATCCCAGTGTCCCTGAACTGAATGATAAATGCCACAGCAGAATGAAGAGATGAAAGATGACTTCCTGCAAGAGGAAAGGGAGCGTGAGCTTGAAAAATCTATTACTGCTCAAGGTGAAAAGAGTCACTAGGTACAGAAACCAAAACTCCTACGCTGCCCTCCCAGGTCATGGCAAAAAAAGACTGCAGCCAGAGCATCTCCACTAAAATGAGCATCAGAATAATCTTGCTGGTAATTTGGGTATTAAGCATTGCTGTGAATCTTGGGTTTTATTTTTACCTTCTTCATTAGCACATGAAAGCATAAGGAAACTACTTGCCATTATGCTGAGACCCTGAAAACCAAGAAGGGGACACTCAGGTCAGCAACAACCTCCAGCAGAAAGACACGAGGAAGAATTACTGCAAATATCCAGGCAGGAGGGAATTGCTTCTGAACGGCATTTCCCCAATCACCTAAAACCTGCCAGGCTTGCACCATGGTAACACATGCTGTCATTCCTTGCAAGGCTTGGGACCACATCCTGACAGCTACATTTCTGATCCTTTGTGGAGTGTTTTTTTGTTGAAGCACAGGCCCTGGGGAGGAGGTGCAGCACGTGGCACCGTTTGCTGGCTCTCTGTCTCCCTACAGTGCCACTCTGGCTGCACCTGCACAGGGAGAGCAGGTCCCCAGGCAGCTCTGGATGGGGTCAGGTAGGTGCAGAGAGATTTAAAGGCTTGGACAGCCTGCTGTCAGAGGCATCTGAGAACAGCTACACCAGGGAAACCAGCAGGCACGCTGAAAAGACTGACATTCTCTGGTCTAAAGTCCACAGTGGTGGACGCTTTCCTAGTTTTGTGCACAAAACGAAAGGGGCAGGACAGAAGACATTTAGAGATCTCAGTATGAAAAAATTCATGCTCCTCAGGGTATAATGAACATCATCAGGCAGGCACAGAGACTTTAGGAGTGCTGCCCAGCTTCCTGCCTCCCCCACAGCACGGTCCAGCAGCAGGTTGGAGAAGGGACCAGACTGCCAGAGTGACGTGCAGCAGCCCTCCCTGTGCAGGTCTTTGCCATGGCAGCTGGGCCCATTGCCAGAGACCACAGCAACACACAGGGGAACAGTTGCCTAATTTTTGGAAAAAGAAAGAGCATACTGAAGCCACCCCCTGTGCCAGTGCATTGCCCTGACAAGCAATGACTTTGCAGCAGGCAGCAGGATAGGGGGATCAGCAAGGGAAATGTTCTCATAAGCACAGGCTATTTATTCTCAGCTTTTCCCCAGGCTCTCATTGTTTAGCACAGCTGTTTTCAGTTTTCCAACTGTCCCCACCAAGACAGAACCATGACATCCTGAAGGAAACTGCCACAGAAATCCAGCAGCTCAAACCAGGTGCCAAGGCACCTTTTTTCCACAAAGGCAAAGAAGCGCGCACCTCCAGGAAATCACTACTCACTGCAGCTGGAGGAGCAAACACAAGCTGTTATCTACTTTATACACAACTGTTTCCCTCAGCTACAGGCACTGCTGCTGGGTCAGGTGACAAGGGACACCAAGTCAAGAGGGTAAGTCCCAGCTGCCACTAAAAATGATTGGAAATTGTCACTTCCCTCTTTAACAGCAGAGGTTGGTCCCTCTCAATTTGACTGGCAAAGCAGCACGTGGAGGGATCTATCTACCCCTGTCCCACCCCATGCAAATAAAAAGCTCTACTGGCAGCTGGGAGAGACACACATACATAGAAGAAGCACTGCAAGGTGCTCCCCTGTGCACAGGAACAGTGCAGGAGCTTGGCAGGAATAGAGAGGAAAGGCAACAGGCTGGGAAAGGCAGCTGCACGGCTGGGAGAGGAACAGGAGCATCTGAGAGACAACTGCTAACAAGGCTTTTTCAGCAAACAGCACCAAGAGCCAAGTTAGACCTGCAAGGCTTGCAGCCATCTCTAAAAGATGACAGCACCTCTCCCCTGTATTTTAAGGCTTCAGGCTCCTGAGGCTGCTTCTTCTCCTTCTTCCCAGGTCAGCAAGAGGCAAAGCATTCAATGCATGACCTCACACTACTTCAGGTGCAGAGCAGTGACTGCTCTCCCTTAATTTTTCAAATAGATCTGCCCCATTGCAGAACAGCAAGACCAATTGTCTCACTGCTTCATAGCCAGAGAAATAGCTCAGCCTGTGAATGCCTGGCTGGGTGTTGGAAAACTCATTAAATTAATGCCATGAAAACCAGTTTAAACCATCATGGTAATCTCACGCCAAACCAGATGAAACTGCTCACATAACCCCAGACCTCAGCAATGAGCTCTCCCCCAGGGTCCCCGGTGTCTGGAAGTCAAACCACAAGCACTCCCACGGTGTTTGTAGCCCAGAACAGCTACATGCACCCAGAGCTAGTGCAAAGTTGTTATGCCCTGCAAAGCCAGGCCACTAATGGGCCAGTTGCCACCAGCAAGGATCTGAAGCTCTCCAAGGATTAAGTCTTAGGGCAGTGTCAGTGCAGCTGCCAGTGGCAAAGACTCACCTCAGTCCAGTTCCTGCCATTTCTGATTCCAGAACTACCTCAGCTCCAGTGGAGGGAAGAGACAGAGCCACTTGGCAACTCCATTACTTGGGATGAACAGCTGCAGGCACAGCTGCAAGCTGGAACATGCAGAGATGAGTCCAGATCTGGCAGGCAGCATTCCCTGGATTTGTGAGCTTGATCCCTGGAGTCATCCAACCCTAACAGGAGCCTTTGACCACAACCCAAGAGTTAAACCCAACACTTCCTCATCAGGCTGGCTACCAGGTGCTCCTGACCACTAAAAGGGCAGTGAAATCCTCTAAGGAAAATTAATTCCTTCAGTGTTTGCTCATGTCCCCTCTTTTGTTTTACCCCGTTTAATGCAATTTTCTTCATAAAGAGCCTTCTAGATGAACAGCAGCAGCAGAGACCAAATCAACCACTTGCCTACAGCATTCAGTGCAAAGTTTTCTCAGGTGAATGAGCAAAGAGAGCCACGCATCTTTATTCAAGGCTAACACTGCATGGCCTCACCGCTCCTCAACAGCCTCGTTAAGTTTCTTTTGAAATTGATAATCTTTGCATCCCTGGCACAGCTCTGTAATAAACAGACAACTTGTGGAACTGCTCCTGCCCCATAGGTACATTTCTGAACAAAAAGTTAAATTGAAACTAGCAAAAAATAGCCACCCCGCCTGCTCACATGAAATCACACTACCTGTAACCCAGTTTGCAAGCAGCACTGGCATATGGAGACTCAACCCTGCCTGATCTTCTCTTGCCTATATCCAGCAGCAGAGGGAGGGGGAAGTGTAGTGTAGAAGAAAAACAGTTCAAAAGATTAGTTTCAAAATCTTGTTAACTTGCACCCTTCTTCCTTCTGAGCGTTGAAGAGCATGAGAAAACCTGAATCTTCTTTGCAGCTACTTGAAACCCTCTCTGAAGCACACAGAAGGTGCTGCACAAAGCTGGTCCATCACTCCTGATAACACACGAGCACCTTTCACCCTCAGACAGGCAAATCTGGCCACACAGGAACACCTCTATCAGCCTCCAACTGCAGTACAAAAATAAAAGCAGCCTGTCCTCAGCACACTGCAGACACACAGAGCTGATGCACTGCATCCAGAAAGGAAAGAATGGACACAAAGAACATAAACAAAGGGGACTGAGGGAAGCAGAGGAGTGGCCCCTCTTGCTGGTGGCAGCTTGGTGAAGAACTCCATGGCTAAGAAGACACCTAAAGTGCACACAGAGTCAAAGGGAAAACAGAGAAATTCCTGGAAGAGGTGACCTCTGATGGCTTTATGCCTGTTCTTTTGGTTACATGGACATGCCACAGAGCAAGGGGCATCTTTTCTCAGACCACAGGGATTATCAGCATACACTGGGAGGAGGCTGTCAGTACCAGCCATTCCAGTCTCACAAAAACTGCATTTCTAGCAATACCTAATACAGTCTGAGCCAACATTTTTGGACACTTTGGTGGTTGAAACAATCAGAATTGCAAAAACATACATTGTTACTTTATGCAACAGATTTTTTCACTTGTATGCTTTTCCAGACCATGCATCAACTGTGCTGTTTGTAAATACAAATCTGTTTTTGTCTTTGTAAGCAGAATGCATTTCAACTGAAAGGCCAGAAAGGCGTTATGCAGCACCCCAACCTCTCAAACAAGCCTTTAGTGCTTAAGCAATTCTAGTATGTCCCAGCATTGGTCCAAGTACGAGCATTATCCAACAGCAAATTCAACATCACAACTCTTTTATGACTATTTAAATGTTTAAATGCAGACCACTGCACCACATTAATCCCTGACACAGAGCTATAGCACAGCTTTAACAGCAGCACTGTTGTCCCCAGCACACATCCATTGATGCAATCCCTGAGCACAGCAAGAGCTTGCCTAACATCTTCAGTATGATTTTTTTTCTATCATCTCCTGAGACAAACACCTTTTCCCATTAGTCTTTCAATGCTGACAGTTTTAAATATAGGTAGTATTCTTCAGTTACAATTTAAAATGCTAAATTTCAAGGAGAAAATAAACTTGTACCAGCATGCTTTCAAACTGCCTCAATGAGAGCAGCACATCAGATAAAAATCAATGTATTACTTTGTAGACAGCCTTCACTGATCACGACCAGCTCAGATGTACCAGTTAAAATGTAACTTCACCCCAGCCTCTGCTTACATTACAAAACCACAAAGGAGGCAGGAAGAGCAAGCCTGTAGTATATTTGACTCCAGCATTACCATTCACATAGCAAACAAAAAAAACCCCTCCCTCCC
>VWYP01032533.1:0-15522 GCA_013400435.1 Pycnonotus jocosus
AATCTGCATTTATATCCTCTCTCCCTTATAGGAATGTCCTGTCACATCATTGTCTCTTTGAGATAGGAGAGTGTTAAAAACCTTCTTTGTGCAGCAGAGGGAAAAGATGCACAAATAAGTAATGTAACAGGTCAATAGAAAAGTCACACACTGCGCCCTCTTCCCATAGTGATCATCAGGGGTCGTGTTCATCACCTTTAGTTCAAACTTCTGGTGCATCCCAAACCCCCTACCAGTCTTCTTTTTCTACAAAAAAGTCAGCTGTAGTCCCCTGTCCATGAAGACTTAGTGCAGAATCAGAGTGCACAGTAAATGAGAAGTGTTAATGACATCAATGTAATGCTAAGCTGATTTAATCACCGACTTTTATTTTGTGTAGATAACACACCAAAGCACTTGTAACGTCCACCCACCTGACAGCTAAGGCAGTAAATCTTCCCAAGAGCAACAGGGCTCTTACCAGCTGGCAGGAGGTGTGCCCCAGGGTAAAGCTCCCAGAGGCCATGGAAAAAAACACGTCTGGAGCAGTGCAAAATAAAGGAAACAAAACAAACCAAAACAAAGAACAACAACAAAAATCAGACCATTTTTCTATTATACGAGTCAAGACCCTGAAAATTTAATCTACAACCTTAGAATAGGAGTTTCTTACTGAAAACTCCATACGTCTGCAATCAGTGTCCTTTCCTGCCAGTATCTTCATCACCCAGAATTCACAACAAGGAAACCTCTCTTTTTTTTCTNGAAACAAAACAAACCAAAACAAAGAACAACAACAAAAATCAGACCATTTTTCTATTATACGAGTCAAGACCCTGAAAATTTAATCTACAACCTTAGAATAGGAGTTTCTTACTGAAAACTCCATACGTCTGCAATCAGTGTCCTTTCCTGCCAGTATCTTCATCACCCAGAATTCACAACAAGGAAACCTCTCCTTTTTTTCTCCCTTTTTGTTTTTTTCCCACTCAAATGAAGAAAAAAAAAATAAATCTCCTTTTTCAATACTGATTCACGAAATTATANCTGAAAACTCCATACGTCTGCAATCAGTGTCCTTTCCTGCCAGTATCTTCATCACCCAGAATTCACAACAAGGAAACCTCTCTTTTTTTTCTTCTTTTTTTTTTTTTCCACTCAAATGAAGCAAAAAACAAACAAAGAAACAAAAAAACCACCTCTTTTTTCAATACTGATTCACGAAATTATATGTTCTCAAAGATTTGTCGAAGACTGGAGATACTGATATCCAGAGGTTCTGTGGTAGGCTGGACACTATCACACCATAAAACCTAACAAAAGGTCAAATACTGAATCACCAGTTCTTGATTCTGCAGGTTTAGTTTCATATTTTTATTCTCACATAAGAGAAGGTTCCTTCTTGTAATGAAATCACAGGTGAGTGGTCAGAACATGTTTCCATCAAGGAGCCAACAGGAAATTACCAGAAATGCTGGAAAAGCAAGGGCATTTGCTCACAAGCTGATTCATTTTTAACAGGAGCAAAGTCATGCTGTTGTTAGTTTTGTTTAGAAATAAGAAAGCTTCAACATGTTATAATGAGCATTGTGCAGAGAATACAGAGATATGCAATGTGCTTGAACTTATATCAGAAAAACTTAAATTTAAATCAGTGCAACCAGAACCATTCTTCCCATGAATTTGAGCTTCCAGTCTCCTTACTCAGGTCTTTACCTTAGTCAGTAGTTTTGAGTCATAACACATAACAGTCATTCTTATTTAATCCTAAAACTAGTTCTTTTAAGATCTATCTCCTTTAATAAATACTTCCCCTTATTTTCAAGCCATTTACATTGAAAGATCTGGCATAACCATTGGTGCTGGCCAGATACTGACATTTTTAGGAGAATGTTTTCTTATCAATATTGAAGGTCTCAGAAATATTTCAATTCTAAAAGGAAGAAAGGAATTTTCAAACAAAAAATATCTATACCCTTATCCATAAGACTTTTGTCCACATGGTACTGGAATATCTATGTTAAAAAAAATTAAGAAATTAAAATTTATTGAGGACAAAACAAGCAGAAGAAGAAAGAGAGTGCCAGGGTCTTTAGGAAACAAATAGGCAGAGTTTGTAACTGTCACAGACAGTGTTCTCAGATCCTCGACATGAAGTAATTTTAGATTATTTTTAGGAGAGTCACAGTGCAACACTCTCTGAGAGAAAATTTTAAAGGGAATGAGGATAACTCTTGCTTCCAGAATTCTGGCTGCACTATAGGGGAAACCACATGAATGTCTTTATGCTTTAGTTTGAATTGTACAGTTGTCACTACAGATTTGCATTTCAGAACCATAACACAGTGCAACATTAAGAAATACTTTAGAAGAATACGTTCCCCATTACATGAAGGTCAAGAAAGCAACATTACGGTGTCACAAAGATAGTCTTTTTATTTTCTACCACAACTGCTCATAACCCAAAATCTAGCTCTGAGACATGCTAGGAAATATTTCCATTTCTTTTTGCCCACTTTTTTTTCTTTTCTATTTCATTATTCAGCTACAGAAGCATACGATCTGTGCCTCATTATTTCAGGACAACAGTCACTCTCTAATTGTTTCACGTCTGATGAGCATTTCAATGATGGATGACCTGTCTCACTCTACAGAATTTTATAGCTGAAAAATAGGTTTGGGGTTAGGAGAAAGTAATCCACAGTCTAATATACAGCACTTACTAAAACCTTATTCTTTTGCTTTATCTTTCTGTTACTGTTAATTCCATATATAAAATTCCATATATATTTTACAAACTACTGATCAGAGATTAACTCTTCTCCCATTTACTTTCCAACATAAGTGTAAGTCCTTTGCTGTCTTCCAAGACATGATGATTATAGGGTAAAACTCCAGTGTCAACATTAATCACCCACTTGATTCTAGGAAAGAGCAGATTCAAAACTTTGACAGGTCTGAATCAGTGCTTCCCTTCTCCAGTGCTAGATTTTTCAGTTGGTTAAAATTTAGGCTTGGATCCATTTGGATAAAAATCCTGAAATTAAAATTAAAAAATTATAATAAAAACCTAACGTTTGTTCCTTTGGAAGTGAAGGGAGTTACTTGAACTATCTAGCAAAAGCTGATGGAACAACACTGTCCTATCATAAAGGGACTAATATCTGTCAGCCAAACACCAGTCCTTGTGGATTTATAACAATTCATGTTATTTTAAAAGGCTTTACCATATTTCCCTGTTGTGCTGGTTTTGACTGGGCTAGAGTCAATTTTCTTTTCAGTAGTTAGTATGGGGCTGTTTGGTATTTGTGACCAAAGCAGTGTTGATAACACAGGGATGTTTTGGTTACTGCTGATCAGAGCTCACACTGAGCTGGGGTGTGGAATGAGGAGGCTGGGGGAGAACAAGGGGTTGGGAGTGAACACGGCCAGGACAGCTGACCCCAGCTGACCTAAGGAATATTCCAGACCATGCTCAGCATATATAAGTGGTGGGGAGGAGAAAAGGGAGACATTAGGAGTGATGTCATTTGTCTTCCCATGTTCCCATTTCGGTGTGATGGGGCCCTGCTCTCCTGGACATGGTTGAACACCTGCCCAGACATGGGAATGGGTGAATGAATTCCTTGTTATGCTTTCTTTGTGTGCTTGGCTTTGCCAGTTAAACTGATTCTATCTCAGCCCACAAGTTTTCTCACTTTTGCCCTTCTGATTCTCTCTCCCATCTCAACCAGGAGAGTTGAGTGAGCAGCTGTGAGGGGCTTGGTCACTGCCTCACTGCCTGGAGTTATAGTTTAATATCTGTTCATCCCCTTTTATCTTACCCTAAAATCTTGTCTGATTTTGTTTTCTCTGCACTTCTGTTTTACCTCTGAGCTGCACCCTTTTGGAAACTTACATTCCAAAGTTGTTAATTAGTGCCAGAGTTGTAAGCATTTCCACCATCTTCTGAAATGAATGTGCTGTGGAAATAAGTACCTCTTTGGTATATACATTAGGTTACTGTACTTTTTCCTTTTAATGCATCCTGCTAATTTTGAGGCATTATGTTAATTCACTCCTCCTAACTCTCCCAAAAAATCCTTGAAATCTTCATTCTACAAATATTTTAGAAATTTATATTTCCTAAATCTTACTCTTTAAGAACTTGTTTCCAACATAGTGAAGAAAATCCACTTTCTATAAAACTACTGATTTCTTTTCCCTCAAATCTTTTAAAATGATCATTCCAGCTGCAGCACCAGAAAGTACAAACAAGTAAAGGTGAGAAGGCACTCAGTAGGTTGTAACTAATATGTGCCTTACATAACAACTGGTGCTATGTTTTTTCCTACCACGCTAACACATCCCAAGCCTTGAACTGAGCTCTCAGACTGCTCCTTATTATTTGTCATGCCAATTATTAGACTATTATTGGTGCTATCACAGCAGGATAAAATAATAGCAATTCTGAGCATTGTTACAGGTTATAACAGGAAAATATATTGTTTTGCAACAGTGCTGAAAAAAATGGATGGGCCTTTCAGAGGCCAATGCTTATTAAAAAAAGAGTTGTTATCTATTAAGTTATTATTTATGACTCATCAAAACCATTTAGGCAGCAATTTTAGAGGCTAAAATAATGACATACGGTCAAGCATCTCCTTGAGGACCTAATGCCCTGGTAATCAGTTTTGGTGTCCAGTTTCGCCACCTTAGTCTCCTTAATTACTTGTACCTTTAAAAGTGCATTTTCCAGCATCCTGCCACCATATTTTCCCATCTGGGCATCTGCCAGACTTAAAAAAAATGCATCTCTCTTACCTTCAGGTAAACAGATGGTTTTATTTCTATGAAAACTAAGGAGTAAGAATGGATGACACATATCCAGCATTTGTATCTGCTTGCTGGATACAGAGACATGGGAGCATCCCCGTGCTGTCACACAGAAGTAGACATAGTTGGTTTATAGCTGCTTTACAGATTTAATAATTTCATTTCAACTCTTTTTTATTAGCTCTGGTTGCTTACACCACTGTCCTGGGGTGACTTCATGATGCTGTGTTGTATTTGCATCCCCATCTGTCTGTTCAGCCCAGAAATAAGTTCTGCACTTTTAAACGAGATCCAAGAGGGAAGGGGGGGAGAAGGAAAAGCGGTGGAATTTTTTCGTGGCAGTATTCAAAAATATAGAGATAAAAGCTTTAGCTTTTTCTCATGGACTGAGTTAACTGCAGCATAGACAGCAGGAGAGAGACCTCCTTTGCTTTTGATTAGGTTTTTTTAGTNTTTAAAAGTGCATTTTCCAGCATCCTGCCACCATATTTTCCCATCTGGGCATCTGCCAGACTTAAAAAAAATGCATCTCTCTTACCTTCAGGTAAACAGATGGTTTTATTTCTATGAAAACTAAGGAGTAAGAATGAATGACACATATCCAGCATTTGTATCTGCTTGCTGGATACAGAGACATGGGAGCATCCCCGTGCTGTCACACAGAAGTAGACATAGTTGGTTTATAGCTGCTTTACAGATTTAATAATTTCATTTCAACTCTTTTTTATTAGCTCTGGTTGCTTACACCACTGTCCTGGGGTGACTTCATGATGCTGTGTTGTATTTGTATCCCCATTTGTCTGTTGAGCCCAGAAATAAGTTTTGCACTTTTAAACGACATCCAAGAAGGAAGCGGGGGAGAAGGAAAAGCGGTGGAATTTTTCGTGGCTGTATTCAAAAATATAGAGATAAAAGCTTTAGCTTTTTCTCATGGACTGAGTTAACTGCAGCATAGACAGCAGGAGAGAGCTCTCCTTTGATTTTGATTAGTTTTTTTTAGCTACCTGAGGCAGAGAAGTTCCCCACACTTTTGCTTTTCTTTTTCTTTGTACTGATCAGCCCTGCTCTGGACTGAAAATCCAGAAAAACACTGGGACCTCACACCTGTGTCCCACCAGGGCCTGAGATGTGGCATTTTCCAGAGCAGAAGGGACTGATAAGAGACTGAGCAAGCCGAGCTAGATCCACAGCAAGGACTTTCTGAATTTGCCATCTCTTCAGAACAGCGAGAGGTTTTATTTTTTAGTATTATTCATTTTCTCATGTTTGTGAATACTTTTCTTGTTAAATAAACAGCTTTTTCAACTTTTCTCAATGGGGATTTATGTCTCCTGAAGAAGCTGGGGGAGGAGCCACTCTAATTTTCTTACTAGAGGGACCCTTTCAGAGGTTTCCTCCCAAATTTGCCCTAAACCAGAGCACTATTTGCTTTAAAAATTAGTATATTTAGATTTGGTATTAAGAATAAAATTCTTTTCTTTGAGCATGGTGAGGCCCTGGCACAGGTTGCCCAGAGTTCTGGATGCCCACTCCTGAGGTGTTCAAGGCCAGGAGGGATGGGGCTTAGAGCAACCTGGGACAGTGGAAGGTGTCCTGCCCATGGCAAGGATTTGGAACAAGATGGTTTTGAAGGTCCTTTCCAAGCCAAGCCAATTGTGTGAATGTACAGGCAGCAGGATTAAAACTGCCTCAAAGCACCATGTGACCCTAAAACTGGAAGCCCTTAGAACTTTCAAAGTCCAAAATCCTCTGTGATTTTGGAAAGCAATGGAAGATAATAAAACACTTTGAATTCCAGTTTTCATTTACTAATCAATAGAGTTTTACAGAAGTAACATAAACCACAGAAATTTATTATTTAAAAAGTATTATCATGCAGGTTTTGGTGGGAAAAAAAAAAAGTGCAAATATTCTTGATGAGGAAATTAAGAAAAAAATGTACATTGAACCCTCTTGAATACTCCGATCTGCATTTTTTTGAACATAAAAAATAACTTCTTAAAAAAGGCAAGACTTCATGGATTTCTGACTACAGAAATTATAAGGAGGGAGCAAGATTAGAAATTAATATTTATTTTACACAGTATGAAGCATAATAGCAAAAAAATTATTTGTCTCTTTCTTAGCAAAGTTTGTTGGACCATTTATATTTAACAACTCAAGTAAAAATAATCAAAATTTAATAAATAGGAAAATCTCGTACTCCTGTAAGTATGCAAGCAAAGACTATAAAAAATTCAATAAATATAAACTGGAAATATAGAAGAAACAGAAACAATCCAGTAATAAAAGGCAAGGTACTCTTTATATGAAACAAACAGGCTTATTTTCTCCAAAGTGATCAGAATAATAAACAGGAAGTTTTATCCTGTAAAGGGCTTGCATAATCAGAAAAGAGTCAACAGTGTGAGATTCTAGGACAGTCCTGATGGAATACATATATCATTAGTACAAGAACATTTTTAATTTTTGACATATTCTTTAAATGTCAGGATGAGAAGTAGATGATCATTTTATCTTAACAGCCCAGTGTCCAATCTTTTTATTATTCATATGTGGTTTACTAGTCAGCGGAGTGTTTTTTGAATTTGTAGGAACTCAGACACCGATTAATGACCTGATGGTACACTCCTAATGCACCCTTTCAAGCCAATTAGTTCTCACATTTATTGTGATTCTATATTATAATGTGAAAAGTTGATTTTGTTGGAATTAGGAGGTCCAGGGATTAAGTATGTCAACTGTAAAATATCTACTAGCAATAACAAAGTTGATGGCCTTGGTAAATAAAAGTGAAGGCACAGAAAATAGGTTTTATTACAACTTTGCTCAAGCTGAAAACTTCAAGCCTCATTTTACTGTATTTTTCATGTCTCTGTGGCAAAAATAAAGGAGAATGAACTGCCACATGAACATGATGGAAGTGAAAGGAAAGTTCATACAATTACCCTTATGTTTGGATGCATTCATAAACAGCAGCACCTGACAGTAATATTATTTGCAGAGACAAAATAAGACTGGTATTATCACAATTAATAGACTCTAAATCTGCAAAGGACTCAGCATGAGGTTTAGTTTACAAACTAAGGAACCTTATAGACTAAAAGATCTTTTTCATGGCTATAGTAACACTAAAAGTAGCCTGAATTTGACAGGAACTGGTCTGAGCTTCACTGCAGATAGAAATGCAAATGCCAATTAAACTTTCAGGTGAAAGAGCATGATCCAGGGCTAAGCAGCTTCTCAGAAAGGATTGCCACTGAATTTTAAACAATCAAAATTTTCTAAATCTTGTAGTCTGAAATTATCTTTTAAGTTTCAGCTGCTGGATTGTGTTAGCACTTTTGAAAGCAAAGGTACTTCACAAACAGAACTTCAATGTTGTACAAAAAAAATTGTACGGAAAAAATCCTCCAATTTACAGAAGCCATTTTTTAAATGGAGGTACTTAAGTATACACAATTTTTTTTTCAGGTGAGGACTCAGATAGCTCCTAACAGTCACTAGACATTGAGCATTGAATTCTATTAAGCACAGAATTCATTAGTATGTCTTTACAAGTGCAGAGGCAGTTATTTCTAGAGTCATACTTTTCACTGCAAATTGATTTTGCTTCTGCAGTTCCAGGCTTTTTTAATTGATAAAACTCTCCAAAATCCCAAAATCAGCATTCAGATAAACATTTACAGTTAGGTGCAATGAATTTGGTCCTTAATGTGTAAAATGAGACTTAAATCTTTAGAGAGTCTGGTGTCTAATGATCCACACTGTCCAGAGGCTGAGTATCAACCATTTAAGATGGTGGCACCAATACCATTCTTATGCCTCTTCCAGGAGCAGAAGGAATGGAATTTCAAACACATGAAAGACAAAATGATCCATCTATGAACAAATTATTTTTCTCTGAATTAATATTTTTAATTACTTTTCATTAGAATCACAGATATTCTGAAATGGAAGAGACTCACAAGAACCATCAAGTCCAAAAGTTAAGGGATTGGTCCACATGGGAATTAGACCCACGACCTTGGTGGTATTTTACTAGCTTCATAAGAGGCTCATGAAAATTAAGAGCTCTATGTTTCTTTATCTGTGATGAGAATTTCCTAAGAATAGAGTTGGGAGGAAGAATATTAAAATAGATTTGTATCTGCAGCCAGACATAATTACAAGGTAAATCCCCCTCTTATCAATGCAGTTATGGAAGAGATAGTAAAACTATTCTCCCTTGGCTTTAAAATTGTTAGAGTCCTCCTATGCAGTTAACAAAACTGATTAGTAACAGCATCAAAGATCTCCTTTTTTCTATATCTATACCAAACCAGCACCTGATTTGTACATTCTGAATCCTAAAATTGACCCCCAGTGGTTAGAACAGGTACTATGGCATTCTCATATTTGTTTCCTCACACAGAAAAACTACCAAAAATTTCCTGTTTTCTGTATCTGTTGAGAAGGAGAACTCATTATCACAGGTGTTTTTTTTTTTCTTTTAAGATCAAAAGGAAATGTAAGTTGACACAAGTGACCATACCAAGATTCCTTTGTCATAATTAGCACAAATAATGGAAGATAACCATGTGGACAAAACACTATGAATATTTATATTTACAGACAGGTCACTGAAACACAAACAAAGCCATGCTGTTTAGAAGCCAAATATCTATAGTTTAAGTGAAAGTGAAGAAATAAAACCTATGAGGGAATTTAAGAAGGTGGAATTTAATCATCTGAACTGGAATTTAGCCAGGGCAGCAAGGTTAACATCTCTACTGATCCCATGTTTTTGCAATCAGTTACTTTAACAACTTTGTATTTGCATATTTCTCAAGTGAAATCTAAGGCAGAGCATTTAAAGGTGAGTGTTGTTGCTGCCAATATGATACACTAAACCAATATTATTTTTGCTGTTTGCCTGTGCTCTTGATTGCTGTGCAGTCTTAAAATGAAGTTTGGAAATTAATTTCTCAGACACAGAAAAAGTGGTTAGTATTTATCAATTTTAGATGTGTATCTTCTAGTCAACCCAGGTAGAAAATTGGGTGAAATGCAAGATTTCATTGAGCAGCCAGATGTTACACTTTCGCTGAGCTGTCCTAGTCAAGAAATTACACAACCACCCCATTTTGTTAGTATAAACAAACATTAAATAAACAAATATAAAATATGTTTCTGCATAAACAGCAAAGAACACTATATTTAGTAAACTACAATGCAAGCAGTTGATATTTTTTTTTTTAGAGCAATAGAAATAATTTGGTGTCTGTACATTTTAACATTTTACTAAAGACAGAAAAATTCATAAACTTTGAAAATTCAATCCATTGGTCTGGGTCACTCATAAAGCAGAAATACATTTGCTTCTTTAATTGCTGCCTTCCTAAGTCACATCTTTTGCTGGTCAGTTAGCTATTCATTTTATATCCACTGATATGAATGTTATATACAGATATGTTATATTCTGCTCCCAGCGGATCCATGATCAGAGACAGCTGTTGGGAATGGTGAGACAGAGAAATCCTATAGATATGATTGCTTAAATTCTGAAAGTATAAAGCCTATGTGGGAAGCAGAAATGAAGGCAACCTTTGAGATGTGAGCATGGCAAGCAGGAAGAAAGCGATTAGCTAAAGGTGGATTGAGGAATACCAAACAAAGAGACACCCAGGGACCCATGGGTGGAGCCCCCCACAAGGTATCATGGAAAAAATGGATTAGGGAGTAGCCCTTAAGGTTTAGAATATAGAGTGATATGGTAATGTTGCAGTTCTCATAGGTTGTATGTAAATTCTGTAGAATCTGTATGTCGTGCCATTTGGTTACTGTAGATTAGAATATTCAACATGGAATGAGATAAAAACTGTAAAGCAACAGGAAATCACTCTCCTTCAGATCAGCTAAAAGAATGTTGGAGGCTGGCAGCTGAAAGCAGGGCCTCTTCCACCCATGGTCCTAGCAATAAACCACGGGTTCCAGAGCAATTGTGTCTCCAAAGAACTCTGTCCCTGCTGTCACAGCCCGCTCCCACAGGTTGCCACTTGTCTGAAGAGCTTGTGTTGCACAAAAGAGGGCAGACAGTGGGGTGGAGAGTCAATAGAGGCACTGCCAGATGTTGAGGGGAGCAGAGGAGCTTGGCAGTCCTAAACAGGTATGCCTGGATTGACCACCCTGACAGTTCACAGGAATTTATGTGGAGTTCCTGGCTCAGTGTTGGTTTAGCCATCTTCGTGCAGATCAACAGCCCATTTAAAGAGAAAATCTAATGTTTCAGCCATCACTCCTTAGTCCTTCTTTATCTTTGTTTGGTTTGTGTTTCCAACTGTTTGTTCCAGGAAGGTTTAGCATCACTCTATTTATGTGGCTATGTTGTTTAGGTTCTAATACAGCTAAAAGTAAATCCTAGCTGAAGGGCCAAAGGGCCATCACTCTGCACATTTGCACATGGAAACATGAAATTTTGGATTGCCTTCTTCAAAATACCAAACCCTCTCTGCTCATTTGATGTGATATATGCACACAAGAACTATAACAAAAGGGAAGTGCTTTAGTTTAAAACATTAATAAAATAAAGGAGGTGCAATTTCTGAGAATTTTCTGGTGAAAGGAAAAAATTTGTGTATAGGCTCAGAGCTTCAGAGCTGACCAACCATTGCAGACATTAATTAAGGGGGGAGATTGTAAAAATATTCCCCAAAAGGCCTAATTTAGGAGCGGGAGAAAAGACAGCCTGGGTCTGAGAGGTCTACGAAATTTTTTCATAGACCTAAATGACCTGGAGCATCCCTCAGGAAAGGAAGAGGGATATGGGCCTGTGTCACAATGACAAAATGACCTTTCCAGCCAGTCTCCAACAGCTCATAGGAGTCCTGAGGAAGGGAATGGCAATGGCTTTCCCTATTTTGGAACCCAAACTGAGACAATAGCAAGTTATATTCTCAAAGGAATTCGAAGTTCACCTTTTCTGCTTAACTGTTTTTTTTTCTTTTAAAATTTGAAATGGCTATTAGAAAAAAAAGAAAAATCATGCCACCCAAAAGTACAGAGTTAATTAAGGCAAATAAGTAAACTTTCAGAAATAATATCTGGAAGTTTTTTTTCTTCGTCAAAAATAATATTATTATGGCAAAATACACTCTTCTCATAGATATGTAGAAAATATAAACTTTTTTTTCTTCTTTTTACAAAAAAGGACAGCAAATTAGTTTCAGTGTTTTGAAGCAATTTGAGATAATTAAATTGGAACACTGAGGGCTTTTAATTTTAAATGGGATTATCCCTAACTTCTCATCATTAAAGTATGTGTCTGCATCCAAAGTCAACCATGAATTAAAAAAAAGTTAAATTAAGCTTCAAATGGTATGGTTTAAGCAGCACTAATCCTCCTGGGTGCAGGGCAATACCCTATTCCCTTACAACTGAGTACATGAATACTCAATAACTTTTGCAGAACAATTTCCCATGAATTTTTTTTTTAATCACATCAAATTCTCTATTTATTATTGTTTACTTTTCACCTATTTCTGATTTAAAGTAAATATTAAACATTATGACTTTTTTGAAAAATGATTGTTTCAGATTTTGACCATAGACATCCAATCAACAATTATTTTCACGTTTTCCCCCAGCTAGTTATTGGTGTCACTAATAACCACTACTAAAATGAATAGTTCATAAATATATTAGCAACTAGAATCAAATAAGTAATATTATTTTAGAAGTATGACCATAATGTTAAGTCTTTATCACAATGGTAAGAAAGAAGGGAATGAAATCTAAAATGTTTTTTTCTTGAAAATGAACAAATAAATAGTTAATGAATGGAAGGAAGCTTATTAAAGAATCTTCTCCATAATTTTGAAATAAAAGGCAGCTGTCCAGGGACAAGAAGTTACATTGCACAGAATAACTGCCTGATTTGTGCTTCATTAAAAATCAAGTTGCATAAAGCTATTATTATTAGTAATAATGCTGATCAATTAAAATACAATTGCCTCACCAGAACCTGATTGGAGTACTATCATACAAGACAAAATTAGAGCTCAAGAGGCTCTTTAAATTCCAGGCCCAGAACAAAACTGTATATTTTTAAGCTTGAATAATGATTACCAGTAGAATATATTGCTAGGAAAGGTCCCTGACATAAGAAAACACTATGGCAAATAGCACTAATTGATATCTCTGATAGCTGTGTGAGCAGGAGTGTCAAGGATTGATCAAACATGAACCTTTTAAAATCTCTACCCTATGATGATCAGACATCTGTGATGTACAAAAATAGAGTTGATGGTTTCAAAGCACAGAAACACAGAGCAGTATTGCTATCTGAAAACAGCAAAATGCTGTCACACTCCCAAAGGAGAGGAATTCACCAACGTAGATAACATATCCTCATTGAATAATAGTTTACCCTAAAAGAATGTCAACTCTCATGGTTGTATAAATACCATGAAGTTGACAGAGTGCAGAGAAAAATCAGCATCTTGCTCACAAGGAATCCTGATAAATTATATTTATGACCATTTCCTCCACAACAATTGTATGTGCACAACGGCAACCTCAGCAAGCATTACATCAACTAAACCCCCAAATGAGAAGAACTTGTACTAATTCTTTCATAGTTAACCCACTGAGCAACCTAAATAAAAGTCCACTTCACTAAATCTGCTTTTAGTCTTTCTCCTTGTCTCACTAATTAATATTTTAAGAGCTGGTAGGTTCATATCTTCACTCAGTGTACATTTCTTGCCTTTAAATCGAGGGCATTACACAAATGTACCATGTTTGGGAAATCCACAGCCATCCATCATGGTTCGAATAAAATATCTAAGTCCAACCTTACTGTGAGTTATCACATTTTCATCTTCAAATTCACTATGAATTGTGATACATAAAGTTGTTATTTGGAGACAATTCCAAAGATATTTATTTAGCACCATCGAACTAATTTTTAAACACTTTCAGACTCAATTCAACAATTCATGGACATTAAAGAGACAACCTGGGTATGAATGGATGTCTTTGAAGTTCTAAATCCCAATATGAATTCCCCAACTTCTGTTGCTCATAATGGTCTTGGATGGTATAATAAACTGACTGTAACAGTGATATTGTCTCTGAGTGTTTAAAATCAGGGGATTGCCATCAACTAAATGCTGAGAAAGTAATTTTAGAAGCCTTTTGCAGAGAGTCATGAATAAGTTGCTTAAACAAGGTATCTGTGCTGTTCTTCCAGGAATCCTCTCTCAGATACCCACACCAGACATGTAAATGAGAAACACAACCTACAATAGGCACAAGATTTTCTGGACAAAAATGGAGAGTAGACTTGAGAAAATGATTATAAATCTGCATTTTTCTTCAACAGATAAACTAAACCTGAAGGGTTTTTTAAAATGTTTTGATCACATGCTCCGTTGTGTCAAGGAGTTTATTGTGGCCTAAATCATTTGGGTTGTTAGGAGCTATTTGTGCCACTGTTCTTTTGTTCTGCAGTTTTCATTTTTCTTTTAAATCTCTGATCAATTTAAGTAGCTATAAATTCCAAACCACTGGTAGATCTGAAATTTATTTGTTTTTTTCTCAATTGATATTTGAGCAAGTCAATAAATACCAAGGAAAACTGACAACACAAAAAGTATTTTTTGCTCTGATAAAATAAATTCTTAATAGCTGACTTTTTAAAAAAATCTATCCCATTGACAATGTTGATTTCAATTTCCTTGGAGTGAACTTTTGGATGAAATTGGACCATACATACCAGTATCAAAGAATGAGATAGCAACCAAAAAATAACACGGAGGTGATATACTCTCTCTTTATAAGACAGTCTAAAAGCTATTTAATTCAACATAGATATCTTGGCAGCAGATTTTTACCTAATTTTCTACACTGTTTGAAAACTGAGTGCAAGGAGGTGAATAGCTATATATACCAAGATTTTTTAGTTCTGGAACAAAAACTTTTCATGCAGTTCTAGCCACCTACACTCATAAATCTACATAAAAACATGGGTGAGATCCAGAACAATTGTAGCTCCATCTTCACATGGGAGAATAGTTTATATATGCAATGCAGTGTAATTTTCACTTTATCATTTCAACAATTTAGTTATCTAGGTTCCTTATACAGATCATGGAAGGAATCCTAATCCTCAGTTTAAATGTGTCAACTGCGTCCTACTCAGTCAATCCTCTCCACAGATTTTATAGGACGGTGTACTAATTTTGGCTGGAATAGTTAACTTTCTTCAAGGTAACTTATATGATGCTGTGGTTTGGATTTGTGACCAAAATAGTATAGCTTGATTTAACTGCAAAATTGTCTTTGATTTAACCCACAAGGTTTTTCACTGTTACCCTTCTGATTCTCTTCCTTGTCTTTGGGAGGAGTGAGTGAGGGGCTGAGCTGCCTGTTGGGGTTAACCCACAACAGATGATTGGTTCATGTACAAATATCTATACAGCTGGCATCTGGAAATTGATCTCTTTGCCCAGACCCACCACCCAATCTGTTGGTACGTAAAACAAATAAGATAATCATGTTTCAACACAGACTTTCTTTGTGAGACGCCATAGCTTATCCCAGAAAGTGCCTGTCCTTAGCTACGTCAGTCCCCAGATTCAAAAACTGTGCTGAATGACCTGTCATTGGCTCTTGCTTAGGTTTAATTCATAACATAGTTAAGAGTGCTATTGGATGGGTCATAGCACAGAAAAAAAAAAAAAAAAA
>VWYP01032536.1:0-22010 GCA_013400435.1 Pycnonotus jocosus
ATCATGATTATACACTACAACAAGTGACTGTGTGCTAAGCAAGTAGGCTCCTGGAGTGGTACCTATGGCTCAGTGGAAAGCACATATATGCACACACAGTATTTATATTTGTCCACATACATACATAGAGTACACTTGCATATACTTCTACACATATATACACCACGTGTCATTCAGCCAGAAGTGGGGAATTGTGTAAAGGTGATCCAAACCACCAAAATACTCACTAGTGTTAGTGTCACCCATGGTCTGAAGCAACTGGCTCTTCACTTGCAGAGTATCTTAGGCATCTAAACACATTGGGAAGCACTGGCTACTTTTTAAGCATACCTGCAAAAGCCTTATAAGTCACTTCCTCCTTTCTGAGTCCTTGTTTGCTCAGTTCAAGACCTGAGTCATAACTCAAATGTTTAGCCAGACAGGATTAGGTATATACATATATATATTTAGAAATTTAAAGTTAAAAGCAAACAGAAAGAAAGCTCCAGCAAGTTTTGCTTGCCCCTAAAGCTATCTGGTCACATGGGTGTTAAAATCTGCCTATCCTGGTTGCAGACACTTACAAAGGTAAATTAAAATCTGAACCGCTTTATGAAAAAGAATACTGGCTAAAAAATAGTGCAAATATATATCTGCCCCCACCCTTTTAAAAACTTGTAATTAATTTACATCAATCATGAGGAATTTTTACAGAAATCTTGCATTTTATTTCTCTTCCTGGTTAGTGAAAAAAACTTTAAAGAAAAATAAGGCAAAAATAATTGAAAATTAGTAGAAATTAAAAGTAAACTTCTAAAAAATAAATGTATTGTTCTTTGAAAATTTTTATATAATTTTTCCTCATAGAATATTATTAAATTCATATACTTAGTAAGAAATATCACAACTGTTTAGTCAAACAAAACAGGTCTCGGGGTAGATATATTTTTAGAGCTGAAAGAATTTAAGTCAGCTGAGACACTGTTTTTAACATGGGATATGTTGAATCTTATATCTGTAGTTGTTCTGACATATGAATTCATGGAAAGACCAACTTTATGAAAACTTTCAAGTCTTTCAAGATGACAGATTAGAAACCTAGTATTTAGTGTAAAGATGCAGGCAAAAACGATCTGCTCTAATTAGGCAGAAGCATTTGTAGCAACTATAAAGTACAGCAGCTTTTGCATTGCTCAGGCCCTAGACTTTTGTGTGTGTGTGTTTTTGTGGCTGTATCCCTACTTGACTTCAATGGCTGGCTAAGATATGTGTATTACACCTCTTTTAGGGAAAAAGCTATTTTTCAGTGCTTTCAGTAGCCTCTCTCTGCCACCTCCACAGATGTGTCTTACTGATATAGTCTGCCCTGCAGTGCTGCAGCCTTCAAAACCTGAATTTTGATGTAATAGTTGTTAATATTAGAATCTGCTCTGTGCTACATTGAATCTTCTTACATGTATTGCTTCTCTTTTTCTACTGTATCTTTTATTGGGGTGGCTAATTTTAATTTAACACATTTATCCAAAACAAAGAGTGACATTAATAAAAACCCAAACCAGAGAGACACATTTACAAACAAATTATATAGATAATGTTTGCAAAGCACTTCAAATGCGGTTTGATAAATCAACACTGCTTTTTATCAACCTGAAATAATTAAATCATAAATAACTAGGTTTTCTTTAATTCTGCTTCACATTTTGTAGCCTGGGAAATCGTCAAGAACCATGACTGATTCCAGCTCTTCACCAAATCAAGGCATCTACTGTTCAGCAGGAAATTAATTTTGTCTATTTTTCAGCCTCAAGTGATACTCTGAATTTCTATACTCTTTAAAATATTCATATTGTAATATATATTTTACTTCATGTGGAACTTACTTTTGAGGAAACTACTACAGAATTCAACTTTATTTTTTGTTAGCAGCTTTAAATGAATTTGTACCTTCTACTGAAAATAAAAAAAGAAATAAAAAAGGTTCACATATATATATAATATGAAATTTTACTGTTTTTCTGGGATTTTTCTGGGTCCTCCAAAATATTTTTGCCTGCTACTAAACACAGTTAGATATTCCATCTAGTCATGCTCAGCTGTCCATATACAATCTTTGATGTCTCCTCTTTTCCCTGGACAGTCACACTGTATTTGGTCTAGATTCATGCAGATTATGAACCCTCCCTACTTTGTTCAGTTATCAAGTGCCTATTGTCTGAAAACAGCATGATATTAAGAATTAAAAGGTTGTCAAATTCAAAACTCACTGTTTATATTCATTAAGTACAACATGCAGCAGAAAATAACACATAACAAAGTAGAAACCAGAATTTATACTAGAAATCAAAGGTAATTATAATTGGAATTTCAGTCTTGATGTAAATTGAGAGTAGACAACGCTACATTCTGAATGATGATGTTCTGGAAAGTGTTCCAACTTTGACATTAGAAAGTCAGGAGTATTTGAAAATGCCAACTGTAGTAAAATTATGTATGTAGTAATTGTTTTATACTGACAGGTCACTCGTGAGGAAAAATAGTTTAAGTGGACCTTGTCCAAAATAAAATTCTTAGAGTTCAGGACTGGGGCTCATAATGTTCATAACACATTGAGAAGTTCGTACACTCCCTTGGTTCCATAAATTTCAAGGTTAGGTAGTCAAGAAGACGTGTACATTCATATGGGGTTTTTTACTGCTCTTTGCTTCTGTGAATTCTGAGATTTAGGTATAGACAATCATTCATAGGCACAAAATGATGAAGTATACAATATTTTTGCAGTCCTTCAGGTCCCAGGGCAGATTTTGGTTGAAAGTAGCTTATATTTTAGAATTGAAAAGAGTAGGATGAATATAAACTAAGGAAAAAATAAATCACACTTCTAACATAACGCTTCTGATTTATCGTTACCTTTAGAGACCATTCCTTATTTTGTAAGTCATCATATTACTGAGTAAACTATAGAAAATGATTCTCAATTATATTCTGTTTATGAGAGTTTATCTTTTATTTTAGACAATCACATGATAATTCATTAATTCTGTCATTAACCCTAATATATAAAATAGGGATGTTAAATTTCTTTCTAAGAATATGATGGTCATTATGCGTGTGTTCTGCAATGCAGTGATTAAGGTACACAACAAAGTTATCATACACAAACAGATGCACTTCTAGTTGTCATACTGAAGCTCAAAGTGTCTGAGTCTGAATTTGGAGATCATGGGTTTTAATTCCAGTGTATGTGTAATCACTGAGTTAAGTGCTTGTGCATGAGGTTCCATCACAGTAGTTTAATTTTAATATTTGCAGTCTGCTTGTCTATGTTTGTTGTAGGAGGAGAATCTAGTTCAAGCCAGATCTACATGGATCTTTCAAAGGAGGCGAAGTGCTTGCGATTTAAGATTTCACTGAGTCGTGGAATCAGGGTAGACTTGCTATACTCTTAAACTGTTGCAAGTTTCAAGAATCTGTCTCAAGTTTCAGGCAACGTGGGGAAATCTTTTTTGTTTATGTTGCAGGTGTGATAAATATTAGATATATTCAACACCCAAAACATCTCTGTACAATGCAGTTTAGAAAAGTGTACAACCTATTTGAAAAAATAGGCTTTAAAAGTTGGGGATTTGTATTGTTGAATCATTGCTCTTCTTTTTGATCTTTTTCGCACTTTTTGATTTTTCATTAGTTAGCAGTGTGCATTGCTAAAAAAAAAGAACAAAAACACTGATTATCTACAAAAATGTATGGTAGTTTATCTACAGCTGATACTTGATATCACATGGCATGGATACTTTTAATGCTTAGAAAACTTTGGGTTTCTTTCAGCACATCTACTATATGCTTTGTGCTAACATGAATTAATTTTTCAGCCTTGTACCTGCTGTATGCAGCATATACCAGACTATGTGCTTGGAAATCAGACAGTTCACTGAGTTCTCACTCTGTTTCCAGTCTCCTGTTGCTGTCTGCATCGACAGGTTTCATGAGGATACTGTGATTTTCAAGCTATTACTTCCTTTCTGATCTCTCAGTCTAAGCTGGAAGGCATCTGTTTTAGCGGATGTTTCATAAAGGGAGCTCTTCCAAGGCAAACAGTAGCTGGGAATCAAGATTCCCTGTAATGACTAAGATATCATATGTAGTTTCATGAGGATGGTGTAGAGAACTTCAGAAAGAAAAGGAAAAGCACACTTCAACAGAGTGGAGGCATCTAAATCTCTCAGGTACCAAATGTCAGTACTGGATAATGAAGGGGAAATTATCTCAGGGAAAATCATGCTCTGATTTTCCTGTGTTAATTCCAGTTAACGCCAGTAATTTTGGTATCTGTCTGTATTTCATGATATTCTAAAGTGTGACATTTGATAGGTGCAACCAAGGAGATTAAAGCTCTGTTTTGTTTTGGTTTGTTTTTGTTTGTTTGTTTTGTTTTTTTCTGTCCAAGCTTGTCAATGGACTTAACTATCCAGCAAGATTTTTTCAAAAGGTCTTTGAAAATCTCTTTCTGGTAAAACAAACAGGCATTTAGCAGCTGCTTTTAGTAGATAAAAGTATCTGCAGCCAACTAATGATAGCTTGTGAAAATAGCATTGAACTTTTATTTTCACTATCTCTTTTTTCTTGAATGTGAATTTTCCTGAAAAAGTAGGGTTATTTTTCACTGAGTTTTTTAGTTCTTTTTTTGCTCTTGGTTCCTCTTCCTTACACATCCCTGAATATCCTTGACAAAGCAGCAGCTTTTTAAACAAACTTTTGTTTCATTTTAAGAAAAGATCTTTTGAGAAGCACATCTTTCTTTTATATTCAGGTATACTCTTTTTATGTAATTGTAGTCCATATAGTCAAAAACAATCTTAGATGAATCCTCATGCATTTCCCAAAAATATTTGCAAAAGCATTTGTGGTGTCCCCTAAGATCACCACAGAGGAGGTTGTGCTCCCATGGAGGGTCTGCAGCCTCTGAAACACCTTCAAAGCGCTTTTTTTTCTCCCCCTGGGAAGTCTCCCTAAGAGTTGGGAGCTGATTTCCCTCACAGCTTCCCCCTCAGCAGGGCCACCAGAATCATCCTGTTAAAAAGAACCATCAGGGTGCAGCGGGAAATCAACACTGCGTGCCTCCACAGCCACTGCCCAGCAGGAATGACATGGCCAGCAGTGAAAGACTGATGCAAGGCCTGGGTAAGAGTAATTCTTTCAGTGCTGTAGAATTCCATTTAAAACCAGATAAGCCTGCGGGTGCCAATCTTCTCTAAAGTCAGAGAAAAGGAAAGGGTTAAGACATGTAAAGAAACAACACAAAGATGCCAAGGCCAGTAAAGAAGGAGTCAAATTCCAGATGGGAGGAAGATGAGGAAATGTTTGGTTTTGAGCTGGAATTTTTTTCTAAGGCCATGGTGATGGACTATGATGAACTAGAATATCCCTGTAATTCATGAAAAGCATGGGGGGATGGAGTGTTCAAACATAGACATGAGCAAAGGCACCCATGCTGAAGCAAGCAGGTGCTGAAGCAGCTGTGATCCAACAAGGAACTTGAACATAGAAAGACAAGAGTGATGAAGACCCTTTTCTCCCAGTGAAGAAGAAGAAAACCTCTGTTCCCAGAGATGAATATAATGTTAGAGACAGATTAAGAGAACCTTTGCTTCTGAGCCTCTCATCCTTAAAAGTCTACCCCACTAGCCAAGATTGAGCCCTGGAAAACAGTTGTGGGGAAAGCTGTAAGTCAAGGGGAGGGACTGTAACACTGCAAACAGATTTTCCTTTCCCAGGTGGCTAATTCGCTGTGACATTGAAGCTACAAGAGAACTGTTCCTGTGAAGTCTCCATGGCATAGCAAGAGAGACTCCTCTCCCTAAGCAAACTGATGAAAGACTATTTTATAGGTGGTAAACTGACTGAAAGTCCCAGGTTTTGTCTCTTTACATTGTCAGTGAGAAAGAAAAGAGGGTGTAGTGGGAAGAGAAGGGTTCTGAAAGTTTATTCTGACTTCTTATTATTTTTCTTTCAATTCTGTTAATAAAGCTTTTCTTTATACCCTTTAAAGTTTGAGCCTGCTTTGCTCTCCTAATTCTTATCTCGCAGCAGAAAATTAGTAAATAATCCTTGTAGGTGCATTGACATTTGGCCAGCATTAGAGCGACTTCAATGTATAACCAGGTTTTCTTGAGCTCTTTTTATCAAGTGGATTAAAGAATAGCAAAACTAGTCTTGGTTGGCTAATTGGTGTGGTTTTTCTTTTTTTCTCATGGAGGAAAATCTATTTCTGAACTTGTGGCTGATGTTTTTCAACATATTTTCCAGATAATGTGGAAAACTACCCACCAACAAATGTCTTTATAGTATACCAAGTAGTGGATATTGTCTTAGAAAAGATCTTGAAGGAAAGTCGGAAAAGGGACGAGAAAGAAATACAATTCCACCTTTTGAGTTTTTTGTAATATTTCCAGTTTCTCAGAGAAGGGATTTAATGCAGAGAATGTCTAGGTTTAGCATCTGTACATGACTCCTGTACATTAAAAAAAGGAGGTCGGACGACAGAGATTGCTAGTGAACTGTGAGGTAGATAAAAAACCTGGAGGAAAAACGACAGTTTAACAGTTGTCAGAAAAGAGAGTGATCATTTTTTGATGACACTGTTGGGAATGGGATACTGTTTAATAGATGCAGCAGTGACCACCAGGTGAGGGCTGGCATGGGCTCATTTAATCAGGGAAACAAGAAAGCTGGAGAGGACTGTCACTATTGTGGAGACATAGAAATAGAATTATATTGAACAATGAAAGTTCAGACACAGAGGGAGCCATAAACAGCTGCTATAGTTGGATCACTTGTCCAAAAGGAGACAACAGATGACAAGGGGAATCTGTGTGCACTGTCATCTGAAGAAGGCCTCTGAAATGTCCCTGAGAGTCGTGTGTGAAAGTGCTGCTCTTTTCAGATAAGTTTGTCAAAACAAGGCAGCAGTGAGTTTGGAGAGAAAACACTGTCATCTGATGGGAATATAGAATTATAAGAGTTCTTATTAGAGATAATGTCAGGAATTCCTCTGAAATAACATACAGTGCTTAGATTAGCCTTTTTCAAGTGACAAAATTTTAATGTGAAAGCAGCCTGTGGTTTACTAGATTAATCAAGGGAGATGACTGTCCTGAAGAAGTGGAATTAAAAATAGTTTACTTGTTTTGCTTAGTGGAACAAAGTCTGAGGGGGTTGTTGACCTCTTATTAAAATAAACAAGTAAATTTCAGGAGAGGAAAATAGCCACAAAAATACAAAAAATTAAACTCTGTCATAAGCATCATCGTCATTGTCATCATCTTCTTCTTTCTTCTTCACATGCTCATGTTTGGAGTGGTGACCATACTGGAAATCAGGAAGACTGTTTTCTTGCTGATCAAATCACAGAGAGCATTTATTTTCTTTTTTTTTTTCCTTTTTTTTTTTAAATCCTTTTGTACAATGCTGTTTTCCTTTTATGTTTAATTTGAAATTCTTTCTTTTTTATTTCCTGTAGTCATTATAGTTATGGCTATTGATTAATGAGATTGAGATTATTAGATTCCTCATAGGTTTCTGTCAATTACTGTTTTCTGTGAAACTTTTCAAAATTAATTATTTAGTTGCTTAGCTGCTATGGTACTAGAGTGGAAGTGACTTAAATCTCAGGCAGGGTCTAGGAAGGCACCAAAGTTTTAGACATGTCACAAAGCTATGGTTCGTGAGTCACACTCATAAAATTGCACAGCTTTATTTTATTATAGCAAAAGAACTGAGGCTTTTGTAAATATTTCATTGAGAGCAGGGGAGAATCATCAGAAATCACAGAAATATTTCTATTAGCTGGCTTCTCAATATCTTGCAAGAAAAGATAGATTCAGGTTTCCAGAACTGAAATTTTCTAATATCATATGAATATGAACTGCCTTTATTGTACAATGTGGATCATTTATGTAGTGCAAAGTACATCAATAAAGAAAAATAACCCAGTCAAAGAATGAAAAATGTGAGTAAAAATATCTAGACTAAACTCATAATTTTACAAAAACATAATGGTGATATTTAAAATTCTTTCCCCTATTTTTTACTGTTTAGGTATTTGTAGCTGTGGTTTAACATGTTGATCTTTCAGCCCTTCCTTTTGCTATCCTGAGCAAAATACTGGATACTTTTTCCATGATACATACTGTTTTTCCATGATTCTACCCTTTCTTTTCTTCCTTTACTCTAGTAACATGTTTTAATATTTGGATATGCTTCATTATTTTTGGCTTTAGTCTTGTGATTTTAGTCTGCAGTACACTGTTCTGCAGTTTCTGTTTACTTCTTGCTTTATGGCTAAGGGGAACATTCGTGTCAGATTTTCATTTTCTTTGCAAGATCTAGTTCCACAGTAGGCTGTTGTTCTTTTCTAAATCTCTAAATTTCCAAGATGTAGAAAAGTGCTAAATTCAAATTTCTGTATTTGCATGCTCTATTTTTACTCTTGATCTCTGTAGGAACTGCTTAGTCATCCCAGGAAGTCTGTAACCCTCTCAAGGCTCTGATTTGTAATGGATTTTTCCCCCTGAACTTCAAGCACCAAGCTGATATATTGAACACAACAGGTTTCTGCAGCCTCTTCAGTTTCAGGTTATTGAACTCATAATTCTAAGCAAACTTGCTAGAAAATTTCCAGTATTTTTTACAGTATGTTTTTCTGAATTTTAACTGAATTTACTGACTCAAATTATAAACTAAGATTTCCTATTACTTTGGAAAGATTTATCAACTAAAAATAAACCTAGTGCCATACTTTGATGCTATGTCTTCACTATTTAACAAAGAAATATATCTGCTGATACCCTTGCAGTAATTTTCTAAAATTAGGTATAGCCTAATAGCCTACCATTTTTTCTGTTTGTTTTCTTACTTTATAAGCATTTCTAACCCAAGCCTCAGTTCTCTATTGCAAACACTAACTTTTGGGAGATTTTTACCATTTCTCATTAAAAAAAATACTAATTTTGTACAAGCCTTAAATTCAAAGCAATCAATCATTTACACAAAATATCCCTTTGACTCTATTTTCATTTATGTCTTTCCATAAAGATGGTACAGACATAGGTTTGTGTTATGCAGATCACAGATCTATTTTCTTGGCTGGCAAAGAACTACTTTTACATGTCAGTGTTATTTATTTAGGATATTTTGCACGCATTTAGGACATTGATGTGCATTGTACTGTGCTGTACTTGAGTGTGAAATAGACGGCCCAGTATATATTGAGAGCTTGGGCTAAAAAAATATTTAAACAAAATATTACAGTTTTAGTTTTCCTTTCCTTTTTCCTTTCCTTTTTCCTTTCCTTTTTCCTTTCCTTTTTCCTTTCCTTTTTCCTTTCCTTTTTCCTTTTTCCTTTTTCCTTTCCTTTTTCCTTTCCTTTTCCCTTTCCTTTCCTTCTATTCCTTTCCTTTCCTTTCCTTAATTTAGTTGAGGCTGTTTACCTCTATGTTTATAAAAACTTGGCCTCAAATACTCACAAAATCCTGGTATTGCAATGGTCAGAGATCCCTGATTTTAGCTACTGAAAATAACATCAGTTAGAGTATGATTTCATTAATCTACCCAGTCAGTCAAAATCGATGCTGTACTCAGGTCTCTTTGTCCCTTTAATTTTAATTTCCTTTGCCAGAGCTTTGTTCTTTACATTTCCCTAACTGAAAACATTAAGAAGGAAGGAACATTTTGCTATTTTGCCCCTCTTAAAGTAAAACAACTTGGCACTGTTGCTGTCACTGAAATTTTATAATTGGCTTGTCTGAAGAAGGAGGGGCTGAGCACTTATATAATTTTCCTTTAGGATGCATGTTCTATGATACATTTGTCTTGTGGGTCCTTGAGAACTCAGGCCTGTACCTGAGGAGGGGTAAAAGCTGATTATCCAGCAACCTAAACATTATTCTTAGTAGAACTGAAGAATATAAAAGGAAATTTTATATAGTTCATTACAGATTTTTTAATAAAAAAAAAAAATTAACAAGGTCTTACTTGCAATGGAGAGTCAGTGAAAATTCAACTGACAAAAGTCTACCACCACATAGTAATTTATAGGTATTAAATGTGTGTATGACTAAGTAAAGATACAGTAGAATACAGATTTCCAGTCTGTATTCTAATATTCTGAGTAAAATGTACATGGAATCCAAAGCACATATAATGCATAGAGTGAAAACAAGGACCTAATAGAATAATTTTACATAATTCTAATAATGAAACAGGGACTGAAACTGATTAAAAGAAGAGATGAGGTGGGAAATAATTTTTTACCTGTTTGGTGTATGAACCAGAGGCAGAAGAATCGTATCTTTTGTTTTTCAGCTATTTCAGTTTTTAGTTGCTTTTCAATTTTCAAAACAGTGTTCAAATCAGTTGAGTTTGTCAAAGATATTTTCATATACTTAAATTTATGGAGCTAACGTGATAAACCGTATTTATCTCCTTCAAATGTTGTATTCTGTGTATGTATGGCTGCATAGTAATTGATAATAAGTACCATATATGAATATATTTGAAGTAATTTGTCAATAACTCCATAGTTATTCCTGGATAACTCCAGTATTTGAAAAGTAGTAAGAATTAAAAACAGACTTCACGTTTGGAAATGGAATAAGTTTGCTTTTCCTTTCTTTAAAAAAAAAAAAAAATTATCAGTAATTCCACCACCATTCATCTGGGATTGCCATCAATCACATACATGTTACTGTAGATGCACAATTACCAGCTTGCAAAAGACATCTTTATAAATGAGAATACCAATCTTGCCATTGAACCTAGCACTCTGAAGCTTTTAATTCACTATATATTTGCCTAGTCCTTGTCAAATGTATTCAAACAAACAAAGAAAAAAAGAGAGGAAAAAAGGAAAAGCTGCTCTGTACTGAAACTTGTGCCTCCTGCTTGCCTGCTGTGTCTTCAACCTCTAGATTTTGCTTTTCACAATACTCTTCCTTAGAACACTGAGCGACAGAGCCCATTTAAAGAATGAAACAACATATTCTTTTGTTCTCCTTTTTTCAAAGAGGGGGAGAAGGGAGCCTGAAGGAGGATAAAGGCAGAAGGAAGAATGAGGAGGCCAGATAAAAATAGGTGAAAAATTAAGTTTAAAAAATCTGAGTGATGAAAAGTGAGAAAAATTGTGGTTAATTGCTGTGCACCACTGGTTGAAAATAACCCACGAGTAGTTTAGAAAAAATCTGTTATCTCATGCAGGTGGTGTCCAACCACCTCATGTGACAGGAGAGACTGCACTGTTGAAATAAGAAGCATTATTTCAGACAAAATTGCAAATGACAAACCAGTCTCTATCCTTTCCATGAAAGACTCTTGTTGGACCCTCCAACCAGAGCCCTTGCTGTACTATACCTCCACAGTCAAGAGGGTGGAAGGGAATGGGGCAGGAAGGAGCTGAGGCTGACAGCCAGATGAACAGGCTAGAGAGATGTGGGTATGATGGAAGAAAAATTGCTGGCAGCCCACATCTCCCTGGGGCATTTGGGCAACACACACTCCCTTCCCAGTCCCTCCCAGCCACAGACACACTTGGCCAAAGGAGGGCACACGTTGTGCATTTCAGGGCCCACACTGGGTGCCTTGCTGTGAAGCAAGGAGGGCTATGTAGTTTTTATAATGTCAGCACTGGTGACACTTAAATTTGTAGTGACTTTATTCTTAAAGGTTCAGAATAGTAATTTGGCATGTGATCAGTGCTGGCATAGTGCTCACAGCCAAAAATTTTATAACTGGTAGTTTATGTGTTTGGGTTTGTTGAACTGATTTTTTTGCTCTTGTTCTCTCCCCCCAAAAATAAGGGAGCTGGTTATTCAGGTACCTGAAGGTGGGTTCCTGTGCCATTTTAGTACAAGGTATGCTGTTTATTTTCCAGCTGCCACTCCAGAAGAAAAACAGGCCCTGTACTTATCCCTCTCTGTCTCATTTATATTTCTCAGATACCCCATGTCTTATTAAGGGGGCTAGATCTCCAGCACCAAAATAGCTGCTTGTTACCTGTCTCCAGGATAGCCCAAGATCATTTTCAAATCCCTTATCAAGCAAATTGTGAATTTATTAAATGTTAATTTTGCTTTTTTCAAGAATCAGTTGCTAGGAGCAAACCAAAACATGTGGTACTACAGTTCCTTCACAAAGGAATTGTGTATATATACATACATATATATATATATACACACACACACACATGCAGGCACTATATATATATACATGCAGGACTACCCATTTCACCCTGAGGTGACATCCAGCATGGTTAGTCTACTGTGAAATAAAGGAGTCCAATATCATTTACAGGTCATGCAAATGTCAGGCTCAGCAGTTCCCTCCATTATGAAGTATGCTGGGCTAGATTTACTGCTCCAGTGGGAGACCTCTGCATGCTCTGCTGGTGTAAAATAATCTACTGCAACTGGTTTATCAGCAGATAAGATGGAATGGGAGATACACAGCTTGCCCAGTACCAGGAATTGCAGGCTGCTTTTCCCACTTTTTTGTTATAACATTCATTCATAACACTTTAGGGTTTTTGGAATTAAACAAACCTTTTGTCTGTCTCCTCTGGGCACTGTCTGTATGTCTCTGCCATATGGTACAGTGTGAGGCTGGAAGTGGACATCTGTCAACTTTGGCTTCCTTCCTCTGCTGGGCGAGTCCAAAGTGATACAGAGCACGTATCCACAGATTTTTTGATTGTTTAGGGTGTGCTCTGATCCAACTAAAGACATAACATGGATATGATGAGCAACCTGGCTTACAATTTTCTTTTGATGACAGTTTTCAGTTTGCAATGAAAGAAGTTCTCATCCTATTTGATGAAGAGTGTGATTTACTTTCTCATTAATGTCTTTTCATGATCACAAATGGAAACTTTCCCCTTCTAGTGTTGTATTTTCTGAATATCTATGGTTCTTTATTCAAAATGCCATTAAATTTGTCTTTCAAGACATTGATCAATGAAATAATTCAACAGGACTTTGTCATGTTAACACTTCCTTACAAAGATTTCATAATTTCTTCATGCAGAAAGTCACATTTTAATCTGAGTGTTTGCTGTGCAGAAGTAATAAAAATGTCCATTTTTAAACTTTATTCTTGGAAGTTCTGACTCAAAGTTGTCACCTGTTCCAAGTCATAATGCTTACTTGAGCCCAATAAGTTTCAAGGCATTATCAGAGAAGACAAATACACATTTCATGGAATAACTAGTTGGTGATAAGTAACAGACAAAAACATATCTATAGGCAGTACATACTAATCTATATTGTGAAATGAGAAATGTCTGTGAAAGGGTCCTTTTAATCTCGTTACATTTGTTCAGCTCAAAAACTGGAATGAGGCGATTTACTGTGAAATCAGCCTCATGCTCTGCAGATCATAGGATTTCATTTTCTGAAGCTTATTAATGCTAATGCAACATTTTTCATTTGCTTAGTGAGCTTTCAATGAACCCAGAAGCATCAGTTCAACAGATCACTCCAGTACAAGCTTCATTCTGATCAGACCTGAGGAATGTGGTTTTTTGCCCATGTGGTAGGGCTTTGTGGAGAATAAGGCCATGCTTCTATGCTTTGCTACATGAGAGTCCAAATCCATTTAGCTGGTCTCCATTTCTGGTCACCTGGCAAAGCTTTTTGTCCTTTGGGAGCTACACAAACATGGTTTCTGCTCGGTGCTCAAAAGAAGTTTTAAAAATGTTAATCCTGCTCAGAGATGTTATTTGCACCCTGGGAAGTTTTAACCTGAGATGTACTCTACAGCAGCTCAGAGCTCATCTTTCAGCTTCAGCTCTTTCCTATCCCATCGTAATTCTGCAGAATTGCTAAAGCCTGACACAGCTGCAAGCTGGCTGTGAGACTCTGTGGCTTTACAAAGAATGAAACATAAACAGAGATGCTGTTGCTTCCCTTCTACATACCCTTTCCAAGTTGTACCAGCTCTAGTTTTACTTTGGGAAAAAAAAAAAAAAAAAAAGGAAGAATTTCATCCTCTGATTGTAAAATAAAAAGCATTGGCAAAACAACTTGAAGTTTTTAAAAGGCCTTTCCTTCCATTAGGCCACACACCTGCCATTTAGAATATGTTTTTCATGAAGCATATAAAGATAAGCAGTCCACAGCATGTGACTGAAGACCCTCCTGCTCATCTTTGCATCTGCTAGTTTGTAAAGAATACTGCACATAAAAGGATAGCAAGCATTGAAAGATTTGGTTCAAACCAGAAGGGCTGTTATAGAAAATGTTTGATTTCAGAAATATTTTTGTAAGAAACCCCAGCAGTATTAACATATGAATCAAACACTGAAAGAGGAAAACTTCTTAACATGGTAGCATTCAGAAATCCCATTTCAGAAGTAACAGTTAAAGAACAAACCAATTTTCCTCTTCCGTTTGCTAATCATTTAGATTGTGATTTGCATAATTTCCCCAATATTTCTTTGAACGCTTTTGTTTGCTATTTAAACACTCAATAATATAATTTTAAGGTGGAATAGTTTTCTATACCTTTGTATAATTTTGTGTTTCTATTTCTAGCGTGGACACTTTTTTTTTTAATTCTTTTCTTGTAATGTTACTTGAAAAAACAAAAATATACTTTTCCAAAGAAAGTTAAGATACACAAATGAATTCAGTACTTGGAGGTATTCCTAAGAAAACAATAATTTACTAAATGCTCATAAAGAATGAACATAGTGTGATATAAAAGGAATCAAAGTTATCACAATAAAGATGCTCCAAAGAACAGTAAAAATAGGAATTAGGCAGTTATGTCTTCCTGCCCTTGAATATAAGCAGCAGTTTTGCAGTTTACGTTTAAGTTATATGAAGTGCAGGTTTAAAAAGCATTATTCCAGAGACCTAAAGGAAAATCTCAGATTCCAGAGATCTTTGCTAATTTTAAAGGTTTAGAATCTTCTCCATTGCCTAGAACTTTTCCTGAAAACCTATGCTCCTGATCTCTGTTAAAATCATATAATACATTATCCATACTTAATTATCTTATGCTTATCATGTTACAGGGATGTAATTAGTGCTGTTCATTAGCCTCATTTCTTGTGATTATAAATCTGAAATTAATTCTATTTTATTCATTTTGGACATGTACAACATAATTGTGATCCTGCACATTACCTTTAATCTGTTACTCTAATTCTTTTGAGACACTACCCTTATTTGTTCTGCATACAGATATAAGAAGGAGAAGGAATTTTTTAGTTGAGAAAAAATGAAGATTAAAAGGACTTGTGATGGAAGTATTAATTCCCAAGAACACACAGACACTTTGCCCTGGAACAGTGGTGCTGTCATGCTTGACAAAAATTTTATTGTGTAGCTACATATGTTACAATAAGGTTTTCTACAGTGTCTTGTGAGATGGCCATCTGATTTAAGACCTCTTCCATCAGAGATTCTCGTACTTATGTCAGTCTGAAAGGCCACAATGTTTCTAGGGTTAGGAATCCTACAAGTGAATTCTAAATTGAATCAATAATCTCATGGAAGAAAAGGAATGTAAAAGCAATAAAAGGCTTAAAGACGAAAACTGATAATGTTAGAAGTAGTATTTAAGAGGAGTACATTTGCATTTGAATGAGTAATCAATAGCATGTATTGTTTGACTTGATTTTTAAAAAATCTACTGGGTCTGATCCTTTCTTTGCTTCCAGAAACAAAACAACGCTTTTCCTAACAGAGAGAAGAAAAAGCAATTTCCCATACAGTGCGTTTAGAGACATGGGAATACAGGAAAGAAAAAGAAGGCATGTGGTAACTTTGGAGTAAACAGACAAAACAGTCATAGACAAAGGATAGCAGGAACTCTACTCATGAAAAAAAGCAAAACAACAGTGAAAACATATAAAAGCATCTCATCTTCTATTAGCTAGAAAGAAAACTAAATTAGAAGAAAAAAGTATGCAGCTTTTCCTAATAGCTTCGCAAATACAAGGCTTAGAGGATTCCTGAGTTACCAGATTATATACATGTTCAAAATTTTTCATTGACCTCCTCATTTTTGTGGACCTAATTTTTTCAGCTGTAAAAATGTGAGGATCTACCTCAGTGGGAACACTATTCAACATTTTGCAGCGGGATAAGGCACCTTTCGTTCTGTCTATTTATCTCCCTCCTTTTTGTTTTATTGTTTGTAAGGAAAATGTGTTTTGTCACATTCATGAATTGCAGATCAGTTTCTCATGAACTGGCAGGACTGATGGCAGTAGTTCCTCTTCTCAGCAGTCTATAATTCCACTTCTTTCTCATTGTTTGTCTTTTATGTTTCTCCCTTATCTATTACTTTCTCCTCCATTTATGGGCAAAGCTGCCTGGAATACTAGTTGGCAATTACATTCTGCAGTTGATTTCTATGTATTGGTCTACTTTTCAAGCACTTATAAGCAAAATATTTTTTGCTGAGAGAACATCAGCTTAGAGAAGAAGAAACCTGTATTTTATTTACATGGTAGAATATACAGGCTCAAGATTAGAACGTGCCAATACTATTTACATTCATTAAATACTGTTTGCTATTTAAATAATCCTTACTATTTAAAAGCATTTTTAACAGTCTTATTTTTTCAAAGCATAATTTTATAGCTAGTGCTTTTTTCACTTAATCTAGTTGTCCTCTTCTTGTTTACTCTGCATTTAACAATCTTATTTTTCTTCATTTTTAGCTGCAATAAAATATGACAAACAGATTTCTAAAAATGCTCAATCTAGGTTAGGAATAGGTAAATCTGAAAGAGGTTGTACAAAAGTTAGCATATTGGGAAATCTTGTTATTTACAAAGATACTGTGTGTTTCATCCTAAAGAACCAAAGAGTTCTTGCTTCACTGTAATTGTCACTTTATGGATCTTGAAACAATAGAACCATGGAAGGTTTTTGAAAATGATCCCTATGGATCATCTAGTCCTGACACTCTGCCATGAGCCAGAACATCGTCTGCCAGATGAGATTTCTCAAAGCTCCATGCAACCTGACCTTGAACACTTCCAAAATGGAACATACACAACTCTTCCAGTCTTTGCTCACATTGTAAAGAACATCTGCCTTATGTCCTCTTTCAACTTAAAACCATTACCCCTGTCCAATTACTACAGATCTTCATAAGAAGTGTCCCTCCATCTTTCTTGTGAGCCCCATCTTACATACAGAAAGGCTACAATAAAATCTTCCATGAATTTTCTCTTCTCCAGGCTGAACAACTCTGGCTCCAGCTCTCTCAGCCTTTCTTCATAGGAGAGGTGCTCCAGCCCTCTGGTCATATCTGTGTGGCCCTCCTCTGGATCAGCTCTAACGTGTCCATGTCTTTGCTGAACCCCAGACCCAGACTCAGCACTGCCAGTGAGGTCTCGTGAGAGCAGAGGGGCAGAATCCCTCACCCTGCTGCCCTGGCCACTTTGGGTGCAGCCATGGTTACAGATGGCTTTCTGGGCTGCAAGTGCACGTCACTGGCTCATATACAATCTGTATTCCAAAGTCCTTTCACTGTAGGACTGCTCTCTATCCATTCTCCACCTAGCCTGTATTTGTGCTTAGGATTGCCCTGACACAGGTGCAGGATCTTGCACTTGGGACTGTAGGACTTCACAAGGTTCAAATAGGTTCGTTTCTCAAGCCTGTCAAGGTCCCTCCAGTTGGCATCACTTCCCTAAAGCACATCAGCAGATAACATCGAGCTCCTCACCCCTGAGTTTGGTGTCTGCCATCTGCAAACTTGGTGAGTGTACTCAAACCCACTGTCTATGGAATTGATGAAGATATTAGATAGAATTTATTCCAGTATGGACCCTTGAAGGACACCACTCATCACTAGTCTATGGAGCTGATAACTGTGACTGAACTTCAGATGTAGTCATCCAGCAAAGTCCGTATCCATCTAAAAGTGCATTCATCAAATCCATATCTCTCCAATTTATAAAGAAGAATGTTGGGGGAGGGGGGGCAACTGGCCTTACAGAAGTCCAGATTGATGACACATGTAGTTCTTCCCTTGCCCAATGATGCAGCCACTCCCTCATAAGCGGCCACTATCTTAGTCAGCTAACAGCCTCAAGACACTGAGATGCATCTCATCAGGCCACATGGATTTATGTACATTCAGGATTCTCAAGTGTTCTTGAAACTGAACTTCTAGAGCCAAAGAGACTGCTCCCTCGGTCTCTGTCTTGAGGTTTAGGGATTTGAAAGATGTGGGAAGAGAGATTAAAACTGAAAATTTAATTAGAAAAAAAATTAAGAACCTCAAGTCTCCTTCATGTTTGTTGCCATCAGTTCTCCTGTCTTATTTATCAGGATGGGGGTACTTTTCCTTTAATCTTCCTTTTCATGTCAACATACATATAGCTAACCTTATTCTTTGCATTCCTTGCTTAATTCAGCTCCAACAGAAACATATCTTTCCTGATCCCATCCCTACATATCTAGGCAACTTGCTATATTGTAATCAGGAAACCTGTCCTTGGTTCCACTGCTTGTGTATTTTCTTCTGAATTTGGTAAGGAGGTCCTTGCTCAGCCATGCTTATCTCCTGCCTTCTGTGCCGGATTTCTTAAAAAGGGAAATTGAAATTTCTTGTTCTGTGAAAAAAAAATTTTCTAAGCTCTGTTCAATCCTCTACCCCTGAGGGCAGTTTCCCAGGGGCCACATCCACTAACTCCTTAAATAGCTGAAAGTTTGCTGACACCATTCCTGGCCTCTCTAATTAGTTCAGCTATATTCAGATGTGTTTGTTACTCATAATACCTAAAACAATCGTGGGGCCTTACAAGAAAATGTACTTCTAAAAGCTCTGAACATCGTAAATAATAGCATATACACAGAAGATTTTGCCAATAACAGTAGTCAACTAAACTAAAAGTATATACATGTTAGAAGAATTATTATATGACATTCAGATTTTGAATTAACAAAAGTAATAGTGCACCCTTTATTTTTAAAATCATCGAGCAGCTTAATATTTTCCTTTAATATCTGAGACTCATCAACCCGTTATCCAATATTTACTAATTTATTTGGAGAAAATGAAATTAGATGACTCAAAACGAACAACATTGCAGTTCTACAGTTTAAACTCCTCTTTTGAAACTTCCTGTTTTTTCCCTAGATCAGGTATTTTTTTATGGTATCTACTGGGTTTGACAGATAGTCTGAACTGAAGAACTATCATTCATGACATTGATAGACTCATCAAACTGAAAGACATTTTAAAAGTAACCTAATTATTTTGGGATGATGGCCTCTACTATTTTTGCATTGTGTTTCAGAAAATTTCTCTAAATTAAATACTGATAGTTTAATTAAAGTTTTGCAAAACTATAACTGATATATTTTTCACTAAAGAAAAAGACAGAGATATGAAAAGATAGCTGATAAAATTATTATTTTCATTTATTTATTTATTTCAATATATTTATTTTGTCATCTTAAATCAACTTCTCAAGTGTCATCTTTAATAATTATAAATTTTATAAAGGCTGCAAACAAAATTATACAAATTGATAAGACCAATGAAAAGTTGAAGTACTAACATTTTATCATACTAAATGCAAGACAACCAGCCAATTTTAAGTTTGCCTTAGAGCTCTGTGATAGAAGCCTGAAAAGGTACCTGGAGTACTGACATGATGGCCAGACATTCTTAGGGTCCCAAAAACCTTCAAGAGATGCAATCAATTGCATCATCAATTATAGTGAGATTGTCAAAACTCAAGGCTGAATTCAGTGGCTCAGCTAACTTTTCTTGAAATTATTTTAAATTACTTATTTTTTTTAATGAATGATTCAGTTTTTTGATCTTGTTTACTATTTTTCCTCAAGAGCTACAGAAATGATTCCTTCACATATGGTTAGACCCAATGACCCTAAAGGTCTTTTCCAACCTAAATGATTCTATGATTCTACACATCTTGCTGGTTTTAGTGCTTACCATTTTGAAGTAAGTGAAAGTACTGTGTATCTCTGCTACAGATGGAGAACCAGTGTATTCTTACACTTAAAAAAACTGAATGAGGAGTTAATTAAGAATTGTCTGAATTTTATCTGCATCTCTGAAGAGAGAGAGGTAAATTTAGAAAAGAAACTAGGAAGCATCAAAAAAATCATTATACTACAGCTACTTTGCTAACTGAAACAGAAAAAACACCTACAGCCAATCACATGCATAATGCAGATAAAATTGAAAGGATATAAAAAATAGAAAATGCACAATTTCTCAATATAAGAAAAGAATCTATTCTCCTATCAGTCCTGGGAAACCAAAACAATAGAGAGAGAAATATGCATGCACAAACAGTTTCTACCAAGTCATATTGACCAAAGTGCCCTGGGGAAAAATGTTCAGAAAAGTTTCTCCAGTTTATCTGTGGGAGACTTTTGCTTTAGGTTGTATTCATTACATTATGATATGTATTAGGTTCTCTAACTCTTAGTCTAGCTTTGGAAAACAGCTGTAATATATTTATTTTAAAATATCATTAAAAGTTGCAGTATTAAAAGTTGCAGCTTAATGATAATTAGACACATTTGGATCTTTACATTGGAAACAGATATCAAATGGTTTATTTGCTTGTAAGATAAAATTAAATGATAATATTTCATCAGAAGTTTTCATAAATGGATTTTATTTAATAGAACATAAATCAGATATTTCATTCTCTTCCATTCAAAACCTGAAAATCAAGGGAATAATATCCACAGACTCAAAGATATAATTTATAAATACTAATTTTGAGTTGAAACAGTATTCTGGAGAGTTCTCTAAGGCTACTATGTTGTTTCTGAAATGGGTCGATGACTTGAATTTTATATTTACTGTCTGTAAATTTCATTTATAAAAAGATTAATTGAAGGACACGAAAGATAATGAAGTGGACTTCTTTCTCCTTTACATTCACCCACCATTCTGTCACCTAGTCAGTCACTACTAGGAAGTGCTTCTGCATTTTTCACAGCCACTGGTCATATATATATTGTACCAAATAAGTTATTAACTTTGACAGACTTTTCCACCTCACTGCTCAGCATCTTTTCAAGATCATTAAAGACTAAATTAAGAATTATGGAGTCAAGTGCAAATCACCAAGGAATACTTCTGATAATCTTCTTCCCTTGTGAAATCTAACTAATTTTGCCACTTGTTTTCTACCTCTTAATAAGGAATTTATTTATTCATTTTAGTATCTTCTCCACAGTCATATTCATCTTTTTAAGGGTCTTTGTTAGAAGACCTTGTTCAACACCTTTTCAAGGTCAAGGTGCACTTTATCAGCCTTCTTTCACCAGTCTGGAGGAGTGCTAGTTACTTCAAAAAACTGTATAATTGTGAAAACCATTATTCATTTGCAGAATCCATATTGCTCTTCCCCAATTATTCATATTTATGAACCATAATTGTTCATATTTATTCAGACGCACATTAATTTCATTTTTCAGGCAGTTTCAACTAATTAACATGCTGGATGCATTGAGCTACTGGTCAGTCCTCAGGTTCCCCTGCAGCTTTCTGAAATAATTGATGTCACAGGTGTCAGTCCTCTGCCTCCACTCTGTATTTGAGACAGAGGTTTGAGATTTTTGTGTTTCATCTTTAAGTTTCCCTAGAGCCTAAAGAGATATATCAATCAGGCTTGCAGATCTTTTTATTCTTAATTCTATTACTTCAATAACTTCTGCTGACAGTTGAGAGTATCCTTTAATGACTCCAGAGCTAAAAAACAGGGTTCAGCTCAGAAATCTCCCTGAACTTATCCAAGTTAAGCATGGATATAAACAAGTAATTTTTCTTCTCTATTGTGGCTTTTTTTCCTCTGCATGCTCTTTTCGTGTTTTGATTCATTTCTGTGTGCTACAGATTCCCTAGGAACCTTCCTCTTCATCCATTTTTCACACAAAATTGCCCTCAAACCTGAGGTTTCCTTTTGTTGAGACAAAACTGGTTTGGCTTTTTTTGGGGGGGGGGTGTGGGGGAGGCTGTAGTTGTTG
>VWYP01032536.1:22025-39164 GCA_013400435.1 Pycnonotus jocosus
TTTGAGAAAAAGGTGTTTTGGTTTTTTGGGGGGGGGGGGTGTGGGGGAGGCTGTAGTTGTTGTTGGTTTGGGGGTCTTTTGTTTGGTTATTTTTGCAGTTATCCATTGTGATGCATCTCCTCTTTAATAACAAAAAGTCTACAAAAACCTAGTAGAACAAAACAGAAATAAATAATCCTGGAATGAAGGGGGAGTTTTACAGGAAATGTTCCCAATGGCTTAAACTTTAGGTTTCTATTATATCAAAACTATTTGTGCTTACTAATTTAGTCCCTGCAAAACTTGCAGCTGCCACACTTCACTTACCTTTGCTCTACAGTGCATAAGTACAGAAATATAATTGACAGAATTTCTTATCTTTCTCTTGAAGAGTTAATAAATTAATTGCTGCTGCAGAGCCAACATTTCTCTTTTTTATCCTTCCAGCTGTGTTTTTCTTTATTCCCTGGTTTTAGATGAATAATCTTTCAGGTGAAGTTTCTGTGAAATTTCCAGGGAATTTACAATTCCCAAAGGATGGCTGTAAGAACAATTATCAGCTATATTATTACAATTCATTTCCCACTAACTTTAAAGGTAGGGATGTTTTTGTTTGTTTGTTTTTGGGTTTTTTGGAGGGAGGTTGATTTGGGATTTTTTTGTTTGTTTGGGGTTTTTTGTTTGCTTCTTTTTTGTGGGTTTTGTTTGTTTGTTTTGGAGTTTTGGTTTGAATTTTTGGGGTTTTTTTTGGTGTATACGGATTTCACTACTTGTTGCTGATTGCTGCAGGGCCCAGAGAGAGTCAAGTTACTTTGTTCTAGATGAACTCCTTGGCAATTCCTTTATTTTTAAAGAAAATGATGACCAAGACAGGCTGCTGAACTGACAGGCACATCCTCTCTAGAATTACATGAAGTCACAGAGGCCCACCAGAGAGAATCAAAGTCTTTTAACAAATGGTTAAAATCACATATATATACTTTGGGCTATGATTGGAAGAAAGACAAATTCATGTCATCTCCACAGGCTTTTCATGCCGGCAATGCTTATTATTATTTCTTGATATTTGTTCACAAGGCCAGCTGCTTTTGCAGAGGAAAAATGCTAAAGATTTTGATGGGAGGGGCTATAAAAATAGAAATTCACTGAAGAAGAAAGAAAGAAAGATTTTTATTTTTCCTTCAAATTATATTTCTTTTTTGCTTCCCTCTTCCTTTGAAATATTGATACTGGCCACCTGTGAATGCAGGAAACCCCAGAGAAGACAGCGTTCAGATGGCATTCAGTAACACCAATGACCCAAAATGTCAGCTGTGCTATTCTTGTTCTTAAGCTGTCCTGGAGGGAATCTGAATCAGATGGATACGAGAACAGAGCCACACCACTCAGTGACACACAGTTAAATTTATGTAATAAGGTAAAAAAGGTGAGTAATAACTTCTATTCTAAGATTTCTGTTCCACAGCACTCAACTACTCCTCACATAATTGAGGCCCTGCAGTGCAGATCTGACAACCACCAGAGATCTGGGGCAGCATGACACCAGTCTGATCTCTCAACATGTGGCAGGTGGCCTGACCCTTGACACAGTGGTTTCACCTTGGACTCAGTCTTCACAGTGTCTGTGTTAGAATTCCCCTTATCTCCCCAGCATCGTCTTCAGCATTTAGTGCTTTCTAAAATAAGCTGCTAATCATGTAGCCCAAACCAAGTTCCTTGAGTTTCCTTATACTGAAGGCCTTTTAACATTTTCTGTCTTGATTTCTGTCACACTCAGGCCTCTTGCCCTGCAAAATGTTAAAAGGGTGTGAATTTGGCCCCAACACTTTAAAGTTTATCTGGCCTTTTTTCTTTTCTAGTGTCTATAGAGGATTGATACAGTCAGTCAGGGCTGTGAAGATACAAACAAGATCTCGTTTACGTGAGCAGTGTTTTCAGGTAAGCTTTATCCCATAAGACAGAATTTGTGAAACAATTCTTGCTGGCTTTGAAGTGACGAAGGACTTTTCTTCCCAGTCAGACTGACTGAGACTTTGGGCTTTTATTTATGTTCCTCTATTCCACTGAGCAGTGGCTGCTGCCTAAGCCTGTCAATGAAAGCCTGTGTTTCTCTAAATGACTTCTGCTGGAGCATAAACCAAGGGTGTGCTCTTGCTTTCCCTCCTCCTAACAGGACCTCTGGAAACCTCTTTTGTTTGTGGCATGATAGTCTGCACTCCTGAGAGTAGAGGAAGAATGGGGATCCATTCACATTTTTGAAAAATATTAAACTTAAAGGATCCCAAAGAACCAGAGGAAATGGTGCAGAAAGTTGCTAGAACCCCAGAGCAGGAAAATTGGGCTTATTTTTCAGGAAAACATAATAATCCCTAGGTACTCCTATTTTCTTACCCAAGTTGAAATAATTAATTGGAAAATAAATGGATCTTGCAGAGATGACAACTCCTCCTGATGGTAAAATATGGCAAATAATCCTGGTAAAAATCAATATGGGCAAGCTATTAAACCCCAAACTATGTTTCTTATTTTAATATTTTTTTATTATTATTGAAACCTTCTCCCTTGACCATACTGTCACTTAAAATATCACTGTAATACAGGAAAAATATGGTTTTTCTATACTATTGATTGTGCTCTGCATGAGTATAAATGGTGTCACCAGATGGAAGACAGATCAATAGGTCAGAACTTACTGATGATATAAAAATTCTTCCAGGTCTCAAGATAAATACATCAATTCTTTCAAATATGTTTAGAAAAAACTGCCCATTTTCTTTTTACAAGTTGTCTTTAAGAACTAGAAAACAGTTACTTACCTTGCAGTCTATTCTGCTATGGCAGTTTTATTGTCTTCTTTCTGCTATGTGATGGAAAGGGTATATATTTTCAGCATGGAATGGTTTAAGATATGAAAACACTAAGCTCTGAATAGCCCTTCATCAAAAAGAAAATCTCTCATCCAAGGTCTTTGAAGGGAAACAAAACACTGAGGTGCCATTGGAGCAAATGGATGCAGACAAGTAAGAGATGAAATAGATATTTTTAAGAAAAGACATATACTCTTCTACCCAGTCCGGTAGTGAATACTGTCTCTACCTCAAGTTTGGCATCTTGCCTCTTATTTGCACTTAGTAGCAAAATCATCCCAAAACTCTAGATGAACACCATTAGATGCAGTAATGCATATCATAACTCTGTAATCCAGAAAGCCAATGTAATGATGAATATTAAGGATTGGCTTTAGACATAAGGTTAGCTAACCTACAGAGCATTGTTTTTAGATTTTACCCAGAAAGATCATCATTATGGTAAAATAAGCCTTCTCCAGTGATTTAAAAAAACTTGTTATTCAGTATTCCAACTTTCTGTTTGTTATGAGAGAGAACAGACCAGCATAAGGTGACAAGGGCAGAAGGTTTGAATCCCACATTATTCTAGGGGACTGTTGCTTAGCCATTATTAATGACTATTTATCAGCAAATTAAAGAAATTCTTTTGAGCTAATGGACATGCATCAGTAATAAAGAGATGAAAAATAATTTACAAAAAAGTAAGAATAATAAGGGATAAGTAAGAATGGCCAATGCCATTTTAACTAAGTGAAGACCTTGATTAACAAACCTGTTTCTTTTTTTCACCACTACTCTCCTCCCAGCTCAGCTGTTCTCAAGCTGTGCTTGAGAATTGCAAGAAGAGAGAAAACAGGTCAAAAAACTCAAGCGTGTATGACTTCTGTTGATGAGAATAGATGTCTTATCATAAGAGTAAAGAAGAACAAGACTGGACCCCTCTTCTAGCTTATGGCTAGGCTACTGAAAAGCATGAGATAGAGAACTCAAAAGTCATTACTCAGTGTTTAATCAACACAGTAATTTAATGTTAAAATGTGGTGATATTGGCCCAAATTGTACCCAGATTGTAATTTCAATACCAGCAATGGGCTCATCACCACCTCAGCTTTGCTTCAAACTTCCAGCAGGGTCTTCATCTCCCTGACAAAAACAAACACTAGGCAAATCCATATTTGGTTGAGTTGTCACAGGCCTTTCTTTTAAAACAGTAAATAATCTACTCAGACCAAGTATCTGTAAGTTTCCAGAAAGGTAACTTGCTTTTGTTGAATGCTGTACACATTACAACCTTGATAATTTCATCAGAATGGGTTTTTTTAATAGGCAAATATTCTTCTGCCCTTAGATAAATGCCTATCTGTTTATTGAAAATAACAATTGGAATGCAGCAAAGCTGGATTTTAAAATTTGAAGTAGTTGAAGTAAACTTCTTAAAGATCTGAATAAATATTCATTTGAGGAGCACAGTTTATTTTAATGGTTTTTTGTGTTGCATTAAATGACCAAAAAGACCTCAACTTTTTCTGATGTACTTCAGAGTCAAGTACTCACTTAATTCTCAAAAAGTGGCATCATAAAATAATTGCAAGTGACTTGTAAGTGAAGAGGAACAGGGCTGGTGAAGCATCTAAAGAACAAGTCCTATGAGAGTGGCAGAGAGAACTGGGGTTGTTTAGCCTGGAGAAAAGAAGGCTCAGAGGGGGCCATTTTGCTCTTCACAACTACTTGAAAGGTGGGCATCAGCCTCCTTTCCCAATTAATATGTGACCATAAAACAGAAAACAGCCTTAGGTTGTGTCAAAGAAGGTTTTATTTGGATATTAGAAAAAAAATTTCTCCACCACAAGAGCTGTCAAGTATTGGAATAGGCCACCCACAGAAGTGGTGGAGTCACTATCCCTGGAAGTATTTAAAATATGTGTAGATGTGGTGGTTGGGGAAACGGTTTAGTCGTGGCCTTGGCAGTGCTGGGTTAACAGTTTTACTCAATGACCTTAAAGGTCTTTTCCAACCTAAATGATTCTGAGGAGTTCAGTTCTCTTGGATTGAACTACTCAGCTTGTATATCACTCATCATGCTTCTAGCCAAATTAATAGGTTTTGTTTGCAGACCTCGGTGGAGACAATTCTAAATGAATATTGAGATTTTTGTTTTGTCTTGCTTGTTGTTTCTGTCAGCTACAGTCAGTTGGTAGCACATATTCAACAAGAAAAATTGCTAAACACCATTAGGAATGAGTGGCATGCAGCAATTTTGCAGGTAGTCAGACAAGAATTACAGTTATAACCATTATATACCTTCAAACAGCCTTAGAAGTGTAGTACTGTAATTATGGAAGCTTTCTTAGCAATTCCAGAAGTCTACTGAGTGTTATAATAAAGGGAGTTTATTTTTATCCTGGTTTCCTAAAAAGGAAAGTTTTATGCAATCATGTTGTCCATGCCCATTTATCTGTCTGTCAGTCTGTCAATCTACCTAAACAACTCTCAAACAAGGTATCCACTTTCAACCAAATTTAAAAGCACAGCTGAGGACTCAAAGCTTTTAAGTTACCACAAGCTTCATGAAAATAAACTATTGCAGAGAATTGGAAGTTTCATATTAGTGGTCCCTTGAGTGAAAGATCACAGTCTCAGTACAAGTAGTCTGTCTGACAACCGGCCCGTTAGCATCTTCATCCAAATCCTCTGTGACGGCACTTGCTGGCCACGTCAACTTGTTTCAGTGAGGTAAAGAGAACACAGACATATCATGCCACAGAAATTCCCACTTTCTAAAAAACAAAACCCAACAAGCCCCCTCTCAGAAAAGACCCCCCAAAAACCCCAAACAAAAAGATATAAAACAAAACAACAAAACCCACTATATATGTAAATTAAAGGAAATTATCTCCTTCCCTGCTTTTGTCCTTCCTGATTCTAACAAAGAATTTCTGTCAGTCAATAGTTCCAGCATGTCATTTATATCAGCATTTCCCCTATTTTTAAATGAATTAGATTTTTTTTCCCATGCTGAAACCTTATCAACAAGTATAACTCATGGAATTTTCATTTGCTGCAGATTCATTTCAATGTAATTACGGTACAATAGGGGCAGTTGTGATCTGAGATCTTCATAGAAATAAAGGAGTTAAGAAATCAGAGAAATGGTGGGGAGACAATTGAGAATGAGCTATAATGCTAATCATAGTCTGGTAACTCTGTGTTTGATATTTGACAGTGTGAAATAATCCAGAAAGAAGAATCTAGAAAAACTGGCACAATAAAAGCACTTTTGACATTTTGTTCTCGAGTGTCAGTGTACAAACATTGCTACTCTAAAATTCTCTCTAGGATTTTACTACAGAAGTACTCCCCTAGCCTGTAAGCATCCAATTGCCTTTCTCTTTCAACTTCAAACTTTCTCCTGGTGTTATTTTGTGGCAATGTGTTCTTTCAGTGAATGACACACAGAGTACCAGATTAACTACCTTTTTTGTCTCGTAAAAGAAAAGGCAAAGGGATTTACTGTTTTCTGCCATTTTTTTTTCTCTCTGGAATTCATTGGGGTTTTTATACCAAAAAGCATTTTTATTCTTCTCTAAGATAAACTTAGATATTTCAGAAAAACTTCTTTTTGGCTGTTTCACTGCTTCTGCTGATTCACATCGACTCTTACTGAACCTGCTCCATATGTGCTGTTTGCCTTTCCAATTAAGATGGCCAAAACTGATCACTGTACTGTGTTGAGCTGAGCTGTGTAACTGGTATCCAGTTCTTTTCCCTAAATAGTTGTTCCTGAGCAATTGTATGCACCCCACAATGCTCACACGCAGTTCATCTTAAAGCTTGCATTGCTTTGTGCTTGCTAACCCTATTTTCACGTGGACAATACTGCATAATATCTTGTGTTTACATAGCTGCCCTCAAAACCTTTAAAATATATTCTTCTGTGTCAGGCCCAAACCCTTTTTAATCATGTGAGAACTTTTTTTTTTTTTCTGATTGTACTCTGTTCTACATCATTAATTACTGCACTGAGTTCTCCTAGTGCTGGCTTGAAAATTTGTGCCTTTCCACAGACAGAAAGTACTACAAATGTTTAACATTTCGGGTTTTTTCCACACTGGAATTTGTGGGCATAGTGATTTGATAATTAATGCTAATTATGTAAATTATTTATCAGAAAATGGCATTAAATCAACTTTACATTTAAGGGCAAGGCTGATAGCTGTGAGGTGAAACAACTCTGCAGCTGTATCCAGAGCTTCACAAAACCGGAGAAAGTTAAGGTGTTAGAAGGGACCTTAAAGATCACCAACTTCCAACCCCCCCTGACATGGGAAGGGACACCTCCCGGTAGACCAGGGGTTTGAGGCCTTATCCAGCCTGGCTCTGAACACTACCAGGGATGGGGCATCCACAGCCTTCTTGGGCAACCTGTTCCAATGTCTCACCACACTCACAGTAAAGAATTTTTTCCTAATATCTAACCCAAATTTCTCCTTTAATTTTGTACCCATTCTCCCTTGTCCTATCTCTAAAGTTCCTGAAGAAGAGTCCCTCTACATCTTCCCTGGAGGCTCTCTTCTGACAGTGGAAAGTTGCTATGAGATCTCCACACAATCTCCTCTTCTTCAGGCTGAACAGCCACAATTTTCTCAACCTAGGGAAGGTGCTCTAATCCACTTATTGACTTCATGGCCCTCCTCTGGACTCGCTCCAACAATTCCATGTCCTTCATGTGTTGGGGACACCAGAACTGGATGCAGTAGCAGAGGTGGGGTCTCACAGAGTGGAGTAAGGGGGCAGAATCACCTCACTTGACCTGCAGGCCAAGTCCCTTTGGATGCAGCCCAGGATTCCATCAGCTTTCTGGGGTGTAGAGTGCACACTGCCAGCTCAGGTTGAGTTTTTCATCAGCTGTCATCCCTAAGGCCTCCTGCACAGGGCTGCTCTCAATCATTTCTCCTTCCAGCCTGCAGGGATTCCCAAGATTACCATGACCCAGGAGTAGGACCTTGCATTTGGTTTTGTTTTTTGCTTTCACTGCCATTGCAAGGCTCTGGAAGCTTTGTTTCTATCCTGCAATGAGGCATGGCACGCAGAAGAAGCTACCCCAGTACTTTACTCACAGCACGTACCAAGAGTCATAGCTCTTGTCTCTGTAGCCTTTCGTCCTGTTCAGATGCACCTTGGTGAGGGCAGTGGAATTATCCTGAAGGTCCTGTTCCTGCATGCCTGGACTCATGACCTTGTAATTTGCTTAGAAGTACAAGGATGTGGTGTGAGCCCTTCTTTCTCCTACTGTGCTTAATCACAATTCAATTATTTGAGTTTATATTGATAAAACTTGAGCTGAGTTTCCATAGCAACCATAATGATCAGAACATTGTAATGTGGTATACAAACACTGTTCGTTTTAGAAACTTAAAATGAGATGAAGCCAAGTAAAGAGCATAGAATCAGTGGCTTACATTCACTGATTTAGAATTGGATATATCTTGCTGACCTTTACTTCAGCACCAAGTATTCATGGAGCTTTAGACTACCTTTACATCTCATAAGAAGAGATAGGACCTTTCAAAGAATGATTAATTTCTTTCTAAAGTTGTTTAGATCTAATATATGAAGTTAAGCAACATCCAGCCTCAAAAATTCTTCATCTCATTGATAAATATCCTCATTTTTCACACTGCTGGATCCTTTGACTCTGAAATGATAATGCTACCAGACATCTACCTCCTTGAAATCGGGCTTCTCTTCTATGATCCACAGCTAAAAACATGCAAACAAACATTCAGCTTTCTCATCTGTTAAATTACTACAAAGGAAAAAGGAGGGTAATTGCGATATTTGAGGACAGAGGAACACAGGATCCCAGTAGGATCCTATATGAGAATAAGCATCCCAAATGTTAAGTGATTATATTAACATAGCTTATACAAATATTAAAATTTACATCAGATTTTCATTAGCTCTTGCCATCTCAGTTTTCCGTGCTAGTGGCTTAGACTGGAGGAAGTTGTCAAAACCACAGTGTCTTTATTTAATATTAGGATGCAAGCCTTTTTCTTAGTTGCCCTTTCATCTCAGCTAAAACAGAACTACATTTACAGTTCATTTTAGCATAAATACAGCCAAAGAAATTACATTCATAGTTTTATGTACAATTCCTCATCTTTTGTGTCAATTGAGATTCCTCCCATGTCACTCTTCTCTCTCCATGCACTCCATACACATATTTCTGAATTTATGACCTTTTATCAACAAAAAATTCTATGTTTACTCATAGATTTTCTATTCTAAGTCTTGTACTGTACTCTTTAGAAGCTTTTATTTGCTTTAAACAGAAACATCTTTAAAGGACACCTAAAACTTTCTTCAAAATGCCTGTGGATGTTCAAGCTGAAATTGTGTGAATAAAGATGCAACTAACTTACACCTTTCCCTGTATTTTCTACATTAGTAATATTTATAACCAGTAAAAAGTCTGAATTTTTCTCAACTCTGAAAAATTAGAAAGGCTTCACTAAAAGTGTTTAGCACTTAATTTCTGAAAGAAGCTATTTTTTTCCTTGGCTGTCCTTTCCTTTCTTAGGTTTTTGGTTTTTTAGGTTTTTTTACAGGATTGTTTCATGTGAGCATTATGTCTGATGTAAAAACCAAGGATGTTTCAGGATTCTTAGGAAAAAACCTGGGAGTTCTGAGATGTTAGCTAGTGTCACCAGTTTGGACATGTTTCACAGATATATATGCTCAGAGCTAACATGATTTATCAAAGAGAAGAAAGTAAAATGTGGAAACCATTGTAAGATTGATATAGATAATCACAAAACTTGATATCAATAAATGCAGAATTGAAAAGACATGAAAAAATAATTAAAGGGATCAGAACAGATGAATTATGAAATTTTTGGAGAAATTTCTATACTAGTTATCTAATATTTTTGAAAACAACAATAGGTTTCAAAAGTCTGTTGACAATAGTGGAAAAGAATGGGAATGCTAATTGGCAACAGCAACAAGGCTTGACTCCAACAAAGCACATAGTTGGTTTAGACAATTCTAAACCATCCTGATTAGGAAATATTAACATCTGGACACTATTTACTTGTAAGAGAGTACCAAAAGTTAAAAAAAAAAAAATCAGCAATAAATGAAGTATCTTGAAATTCTATCTTTGCTGCAAGCAATCCCCAGTGAAAATTATGATAGTTGAATTCTTTCTTATGCTCACTTTAGTGAGAAGGAAGTAACATATTTACTAAACTCATACCATGCCAGTTTACATTATACACTCCCATGCATGAGAATGTTTTATTATAGTAGTTGTTAATTCTGCTGAAGATAAAACTGTATTTTGCAGTTGTTCTTTGAGACAGCCAAAGAACACTTGAAAAAACAGATTTACACACATATATATTTAGTTTTCTAGCAGAAGAAGAAGAATTGGCACATCAGTCCTGGAAAAGTGTCTGACACAATTTCTTCCTTTGAAAAGATACATAAATATGTTCCTTAAAAAACCCCTAAGCTCAGTAAAAAAATCAAAAAGGGGATCCATTCCTCCATTAAAAGTCAAATGAAACCAACCAAAAACATGAATAGCACAGCTGAAGATTTTATCAAGCTCTAAGGAATGATATGTGGGTATTTTGCAACTGCATTCCAAGCAAAGAAAGTATTTACAAAGGAAAGATACAGAATTCACAAATTATTTTCCTATATGATTTACATTTTATTTCATCATAAACAGAGTTCTTATTATAAAAGCCTAGAAACCTGAGAAAGTGTTGAAGCAGATTGATCACTACTCTGAAAAATTGCATTCTGGTTCAGGCAACAACACTGAAAATATCTGCACGTCCCTTGGTCATGGAGATAAGGAAGCATTTGTAAATGTTTTAGCTTTTGCATACAGTGGGAGTAGCACAATTGGTTTCACTAAGTTTTGCTTTTTTATTTGATGCAGTTCCAGTGAAACCCTGTTAAAATATACCAGGTGCATAGGCACATCAACTGTTTTCTAAGCTTCTCATGATAAATCTTGAGTAAATGTGTAGAGGTGAAAAAGTAAATGTAAAAAATAGGTGCAAATAAATGTTTCCATGCATTAACTGAATCTCTGTAATAGCCTTCTCCACCATATGCAGCAAAGGCATCAATCAATATTTGACAGAATTGTCTGTATATTATGTGCATTGTTTATGTTTTCAATTCATGCACATTCTACTGGATGTGTTCCGTGATGATAAATCCAATTATATTTAAACTCTTAGTATATGGGGGATGGGAGAAGAAAAAAACCATGCAGGTTATATTTGAATAGTCTTTCTTTGAAGCACAGCTAGCCACAGAAAAACACGCACGTTTTTAGCTAGAATCAGTTTTCTTGGATTGAAATTAAACAATTGCTCAGAAAATTAATTACACCTAATTTCTGAACTTAATTAATTGGTAGTGTGTTTTCCAGATCTCCATGAGACTGAATGATGCTGTTGAAAATTGAATGTATTCATTTCATATGCAGGCAATCATAAAGGACTCTGTGAAAAAGGCACTTAGTGTCAGCACTGAATGCTATGGTATTATTTTTAAGTAAAAATATTTCTCATTTCAGAAATCATGTCATGTCCCTGCCCCTGATTATTTCAACCCTGAGAACAGATTATTGCATTTTACCTTCACCTGTTCACAAAATGTTTGTTGTTTTGACATCTGGCCCTGAAGAAGGACAGCCATGCTCCACTGACCTCAGGCTAGGCATCAGCTACATTAGTCCTGCTTATGTCTGACTGTGCTATTTACACTGGGTTCAAAGCAGTCAGATTAAAAGGAGCCAGATTGCATTTGGCCATTATGCTGGAAAAACACACACAAAAATCTAATTTACCTTGAGATTTTCTTTCGTTAATGGACAAGTAAGGCAAGATTTTTTCTAAGTGTTTGCCAAGATTGTACTTTTGAGGACTGAAACTTTTACACATTTTAGAATTTGTAATTTTAGAATTTTTGTATTTTCAACACACTTCCATAAGACTAGTTCTTGCTTGTTGTAACTTCACCTTCAGATTTCTGGTTAAGCTATTTTAGTGCCTTTTTCCTGTCTGAAATGCCTTTTTCTGGTTCTATCACACGTCTTCTCCAGCTTGACCTTTGGGAGAACATTTAGCAGACTAACAAGGGAGAAATGCTTCAAAATGTTTCTTCTTAATTCTTCCTTTATGCAGAAGAGGAGGAGACTGCATGCAACATGAAGAGTTCATCTTCAAATTCATGGATATGTGTAGACAATTGTAATTTGAGCAGTGCTTCCAAGGAGCCTTGCTGAAAGTCAGGCATCAATGCAAATGTCCTGAGAGAGCTTCTCTTGCACCTACTACTAGCTGTTCAGACCAGACCTAAAGGCACCCTGATGTATTAGCCTTTTTTTTGAGCAGAGTCTGTAGAAGATGCCTGGTAAAGAATATAAAACCAGAGCAATCTTAAAGTGAAGCTTAACAAAATGTCCAGCACACAGCTGGATAAACACATCACTTGATGGGTGATCAGCTGGCTCACAGGTCAGCCCAAAGGGCTACAGTGACTGGGGTGACTGACATCAGATCGGCAATCTGTCACTGGTGGGGTTCCACAGGGCTCCATCCTCAGCCCTGTGCTCTTCATCATCTGCAGAAACGCCTTGGATGCAGGACTGGAAGGGATATGTCAGATGATACAAATCTGGGAGGAGTTATTGTCTCCTCCAAGGAAGGGAGGCCCCACAGAGAGACCTCAACAAATGAGAGGGCTGGGCAATCACCAACCAGAGGAAGTTCACTAGGGGAAAGTTTTGGATTCTACACCTGGGACAGAGCAATACTGGATATATGGATAGACTGGGGGTCCTGGCCAATGGCAAGCTGAACATGAGCCAGCAGTGCCTTGGCAGCCAGGAGGGCCAACCCTGTTCTGGGGGGCATCAGGCACAGCATGGCCAGGCAAGGGAGGGGGTTGGGGATTGTCCTGCTCTGCTCTGAGCTGGGGCAGCCTCACCTCCAGTGCTGGGGGCAGGTTTGGGTGACACAATATAAGAAAGATATCAAGCTGTTAGAGAGCATCCAGAAGAGGATAACAAAGATGATGAAGGGTCTGGAGAGGAAGCTGCATGAGGAGCAGCTGAGGTCACTTGGTCTGTTCAGCCTGGAGGAGAGGAGACAGGGAAGACCTCATTGCAGTCTACAGCTTCCTTATGAGGAGAAGTGGAGGGACAAACACAAATATCTTCTCTGTGGTGACCAGTGGCAGGACCTAAGGGAATGTCCTGAAGTTGTGTCAAGGGAAGTTTAGGTTGGATATTAGGAAAAGGTTCTTCAAACAGAGGGTGGTTGGAACAGGCTTCCCAGGGAAGCAGTCAAAATACAGATCCTGACAGGGTTTGACAAGGATTTGGACAGTACAATTAGGCACGTGGTGTGTCTTTTGGGGAGAGTCCTGTTCAGGGTCAGGAGTTGGACTGAATGGTCCCTGTGGGTGCCTTCCAACTTGGTTTACTCTATGACTCTATGACTCTCAAGTATATCACTGCAGATCAGTCTGAAACTCAGTGAAACAGCTGGAGGTTTTCAAAGTTACTCTGTGAAGTCTGAAAAGTTTTCATTGTTCATTGTTCTCAAAGTGCAAAGTATCAGAACAGAACGAGAAGACAGTTTTTTATGTATAGTTTTATGTAAATTTTCCTGTTCGCCTGTTCTCTCCAATTTTACCTACAAGAGTGCATTCACCTGGAACAGCCCCAAGTCCATATCTGTTCCAGATTTTTAATCACATGTTTCCTGTAGTCAGACTAGAAGTGTGCTGGGTAGCTGTGTAGAAGGTTGTGGTGTCATGAGACCCAGAAGAGGCACTGAAAAGGTGACAGTAGCAGGACTATCTGGACTCTACTAAGCAAATGAAGGCATCTGGATGTCCTTGGTCCACCTAAGAGTAGAAGCAGATTCATCACATTATTTATGGTCAGAATAACAGTTCTGTTCTGCTGTGCTGCCCAGGGGTGGCAATCAAGCACCAAGACTACTAGCTGTTCCACCTATATAGCCACAACTCATCCTTGGCTGCTGCTTTCTTTTTCCTTTTTTCTCTCTCAGGTTTTTTGTTTGTTTGTTTGTTTGTTTGTTTATTTTTACTACTGTTCCCTACCAAATAAACAATCCATCCCTAATGACTTTTCATATCGTATTCTGGTACATCTCTCTGTACTCTAATCTGGTATTTCTGCTACTCTTACGGAGGTGTTCTCAGCCATGTGCTACTGCTGATATGATTTTCTCAGTATCTCGGGCCTTGTAAGAGTCCCTTTCCCAAAGGTCCTTCTCACCTCCTGTAGTGTTTGCCTGTTTCTTGAATACCTACTCCTGAGCTGTCAGTGAAATGCATCCCCTCATGGCACTTCTGTTACTGTTGTTAGATTCCCATAAATCCATCTCATCACATCCAGGAGTTCCTCTTGTCCAGTAGTTCACCACCCTATTCAAGTAGGAAGGTCAAGACCCAGGCAACCATCACCTTGCAGTCCCAGGAAAGTGGGGATAGCCTGAAGGACAAAAATAATCAGCAGAAGAGGATATCTCGTCAATAAACGCACAGAGAATATCAAAATGAGTTTCAGAAAAATTGTTTAAGAAGAATGCTTGTATCTGTTTTAACAAGCATGGCAATGCATTTTAGACCCAGTCTTGTTAAGAAGGAAGAATCTAATTTGTACGATGCTCACGAGAACAATCTCCACTGACAGAATAAACAGCCGAGAGAGGAATGATGCAGGTGTCCTTGCTTACTGAAAGGAGAGGATAAAAGCAATGTGCTCCATTTGCCTTGTTCATGATGCATCACTGCCTTCACAAATAATAGCCTGTATGATTTAGTAATTAAATCTCTCTACTTCTTCCCACCTCATGTAATCACACTTAGTTTTAGGACTACAGTGCTCAAGAAGACCTTCTGACCCATCAAATACACCCAGCTGTGAATTACAGCCATACATTTAATAAATATCAAGCCTAGAAGGGACCATAGTGACATACCCTGAATCACAAAGCACTTCAATATCTTAGAAATTAAGATCTTTAGTGTAAAAGATCACAAAAATAGAAGGAGGACAGGAACAATCAAGTACATCAGCAATCCCCATGCTGATAGAATGGCAGATAACTTTTTTTTTAGGTGAATATGCTCTGATGAGCCTGTGAAACAGATGACACATGGTGATAGAGGAAGGTAAAAATAACTTGGGTAACACAGCAGCAAAAAATACCACTTCATCAGAATGACAACTTTTTCCATCAATTCTGAATCCATGTAGATGAATGCATAGAGGTAGTCCAATAATACCATGGAAAATTATAGTATGTACCTGAAAGAGTAGAAATAAAATGATGTGAGGATTTTAAACTTGCAATTTCTTTGTTTTTGAATTTACTATATGATCATTTTACTGTTTCATTTAGATTTTAATTTTTCTTAAAACTTATGAAATTTGACCTGTTAAAAGATATTAGACTGATAAGGCCTATATAAGGGTACATTTATAAAGGTAAACATTATTTCAAAAATTCTATTTTTTGTAGGGAAGCTTTAAATATTGCAAGCATTTTTGACAATATATTTGTGTTTTCAAAAGAAATTTACCTCTTTGCTATTTGCAGTGCTTTCACAACTGATATACAATATAGGCATTAGCAAAACTATAAAAATAATATATATTACTTTTTCCTAAATTTTTCAAGCCTCTCCATAAAGACAACTTTTACTGTAAGTAACAATTATGCTTTAATTTTCCTTACAGTTATATTTATTCCAGTATGTCAAGCATGTAGGGGAGAACAGTAAATGGCAACATTATATGAAGAATAAGAAAGGACAGAAATATTTTATAAGAAAAATTTTATCTTTGAATCAATGATGCTTTCATGCAAATGTCAATTGAGGTTTACATGTCAATTCAGCAGGTTTACATGTCAATTCAACAGTTGCTTTGCTGTTGGTTGTATAATTTAATTGCAAAACTTGTCAATTAATTGTTAATAAATAAATTGCTGTGAGTAATTGAATATAACTTGTTGGTTTCCATAACGTTTTTTGAAATCCTGAAAAATATTTACAAATATTTAGATACAGCGGATCTTTCTCCTATCAAGCAAAATGTGATTCCTCTAAGGGGATTGTTAGGATCAGGAACTTTTCAATACCTTAAAGCAATGCAGTTTCTTAATCTTTTGGCAATACATAGATAATGAACCTTAACCATAAGGAACAGGATCATTATTAATGATATGGATGCATATTATAATGTCTCTTAATGTATAATAGTATTCTATGCTGTAAATTGGATGAGTTCAAGCGGATCTTTGGGCATTTCAAATACTATCTTGCTATATCTCACTTTAATTACACTTTTCAATTACTTCAAAGAATTTTCAGTATATTTTCCGTGGAAAATTATTCAGCTCCCATATTTGTCATATAAATAATCTTCAATTGCTGTCACCATTGTTTTTATTTATTTCAAAAATATTTAGTTAAGCATGGGACCAGATAAGGAGTATCTGTTATTTGAGTTTGAACTGCATTTTTTTTTTTGAGTTTCATAATAAGCTTCCAATGCTTCATTTACTATTTAAGTTGAAATTTTTTTAAATAACTCATTTAAGAATGAAATAATCTATAATGGAAAATATGATCATGTTTTACAGAATTACTTGCAGGGTTGCTTAGTTGTCATCACTTTAACGTAGACATATCAGTTGGCTTTAAGAAGGAAAAAATTTGTTGCTTGGACTCTGTGAGTTCCTAAGATATTTCCAGTTCTCCAATCACAGGGTTTTTCTCCAAAATATCTTCAGAAGTGAAAAAAGGAGCATTCCATTGTACAGGTTTCCTCTCTGCCCAAAAGGTGGGTTGAAATAATTGAAGCTACAATGGTTAAATTTCCAAAGGAAAAAACTGAAGAATATGCTAAAGAAGCCTTAATTATGAATCTAAAGGTCACACTCATTGCTTCTGATGTAGCTTTAGAAACATGCCAAAGCAACCCGTCTCATGCAATCAATTTCTTCCAAATATTTAATAATGAAATTATGGAAAAGTCACCAAACCTTATATTAAGAAGTGTCTGTGCTCTCTATATCATAATACTTAACTTGCAGCCATGACAAAGTTTCTTGTGGATAAAGAGTCATGCTTTAAGCATGATGCTCTGAGGACAGTGACACCAGAATGCAGATACCAGGTTGTTTATTCACAGTCATACTGGAAATTGGTGCTGCTGACTGGCAACTGTAGAAAGCAG
>VWYP01032547.1:6550-30922 GCA_013400435.1 Pycnonotus jocosus
AAAAGGTGCTGAGGGATAATTTTTTAAAGTTTCCCAGGAACTGAATAGATCCAGCAACTGTCAGTCCTTTTGAAGCTTCAAGGACTGATAAAGTCAGAGTGGCATAAGCACCTGAATGTGTTCAAGGGCACTAACACCTGCTTCAGCAAAATATTCTGTAGTTCTAAACACATCCAGGAGGCAAGAGCTCTACATGTTGCCTCTGTAGACAGAGATTACATGTTCCCATGTATATATGTCTGGTAAAACACAGGACTTATAGAGGTATTTTCCAGCCATTTAGTAAGAAACTCGTGGCACATATTTCTGACCCTTGGCACCTGAGTAAACTGCTGGGGTAGAGTTCTCAGATGATTATCCAGACACATCTCTATGAGTGAGAGGGGGTCTGTGTGAGAAAACAGATATAGAGCTAAAAGCAGTCTTGTCCCTGATATGTTGCAGCTGTGTTAATTGCAAAAGAGTGGGAACAGCCTTGTCCTAACAGCTAATGATGGGGATAAAAGAGTGAGCTCGTTGATAGAGAGTTCTGTTGGAGTCACTTGGAGTCTGCTGGCTGTGCTGTGAGCATGAAGGGACAGGAGGTCAGGCAAGGGACAGATCAGATGAGCTACTGTACAAGGGACAGACAGGGTTAGGTGGCTGTGTTAGGTACAGGAAGGAACCAGCAAGAACTGCAGAAGGAAGAGAGAAGCAAGAGTGAAGGAGCCAGATCTGTATAGACCTGCCTATAGAATTGGTACATTGTAGCAGTGCATTTTTTAGTTTATCAGTTTCATGTAGGCATTTAGTCTAAGCCTTTAGTTGGTTGATGGGTTCCTGTCCTTGTAATGGGTGATGGGTGGTTCTATATTGTGTTGTCATAGCTACCCCATTGTCTTCCCCCACCTCTATAGAGTGCTCTTAACTATCCTTGTCCAGTCTCCATATATCTCTGATACCTGGCCTATTCACCATCTGCAGCCCACACCCTGGTACTTGGAAAATTCCAGGAAGGCTGTGGATTCTAGATCCCCTTCTCTTTCTATTCATTAGATTCCATTTCAGGTACNTTGTCCAGTCTCCATATATCTCTGATACCTGGCCTATTCACCATCTGCAGCCCACACCCTGGTACTTGGAAAATTCCAGGAAGGCTGTGGATTCTAGATCCCCTTCTCTTTCTATTCATTAGATTCCATTTCAGGTACCCCTTCAGTTTTTTGGGTCACTCCCCTCCTGCCCCCAGTTGGTCTAAAAATCTATGTCTTCCTTTTTCCCTGCCCCACTTGAAAAGGTAATGTTGGAGCCCAGGAAAGTCACTTTTGCCACGACCACCTGAATGGAATGAACCATCTTCTACGCCTGCCGAAGTCTTCCTTTCTTTTCACTCATCATTACCATGTGTTTGCCTGAGGTTTGGACCCACCAGGAAAGATATAAGGATTGTATCGCTGTAAGCGAGGTTGGTACCAAAAGTTAGCTGGAGGTAAACCACATCCCTCAACAATACATAGAAAAGGTATGGAAGACCTTTTGGATAACCAGGTACTGAGATACTTGAAGCCCCCAGAAGTTTCTACTGAAGCACTCTGGGTGCTGTGGCCATCTCGACAATGACAGATCTGAGCTGTGAACCAGTCAGAGTTACTCTGTAAAGTTATTTCTGTAAACAACTGCAGCTCAATAAAAAGAATAACTGCTTGATCATTATGAGATGATCTAGTAAACACTGGTTGTGATCTGTCTTCACAGTGCAACTTTCAGACTTGCAAATCCTTTTGTGGCAGGTAGTAGGGAGCAGAAAGAGAGGCCTGCTCCAGAAGGGATGGTGAGCTGGAGGTCCAAGGTATGTGTGAGATCCCTGTCAGGATTCAAGTCAGTGTATAGGCAGGCTCTGTAGGGATCAGTTCCTTAAACAACCTACACAGTCAAATCCAGAACTGTTCTGGCTCTATTAGATATATGTGCTCTAACAGCACATGAAGAATCAAAATCCATAGCCTCACGTAAAATAAAAATTTTTAGAGTACCAGAGAACTCACTTTAGTTTTTTTGTCATAGAGATACATTGATTTCATAGTTCAAAGGATTTACACTCTATGGAATGTAGCTCCTCTGCACCATTTCACCTGGGGAAAAGGAATCACTCTCACAGGCACAGATGTAGCCAGTATTGCTCCAGCTTTGGATCATGCCTTTGTTTTGCCAGGGAAGAAGTGATAAAAGTCAATGACAAAATGTTTCAATTTCAGAATTAGGGTGGAAATTTGGTCTTAATAACTGTTTTGGTTTAGAAAGACAAGCGTCTACCAGGGAAAGCTGGACCTTCCCTTGGAATGGAGAATGTAAACCCCCTCTTTTCCAAATTATTATAATTTTGCAATTAGGGGCTTTCAGGCAAAGACATGGGGATAGGAATAACAGTTCTTTACTAGGAATATTAAAAAGAAATAAATGTAGTAGTACAAAAAAACCCCCAAGTGAACAAATAAACAAAAAATCCTAGAAACGAAGAGTCAGAATATGACCTGACACCATGTTGTTTAGGGTGTTGGAAGCAGTCCAAATAAATCTTCCCAGAATAACAGATGTGGTTCTGTTGGAGTAGAGATGATCCTGTAGAAGTGTCCAGTGGTGGTGCGATGGGTCCAGTCTTCCTCTGGAATCCAGTTGGAATAGGCTGCCCTGGCATTTCTGACTCCCAGTTTTTTTCTAGGTAGGAATGCTTGGCTCCTCCCATTGGTTGTAGCATCTCTCAATGAGATGATGTAATGTTATCAGTCATGCAGTGAGCCTTAATGGCCCATTAACACAAGATATGCCCCGGAGGGTGGATGGGTTGTGGAAGTGACAAAGAACATTGCTTCACTTGGTTTTTACCATTTGGCCCATTAACAGAAGGAACATACCCCCTCCCCACTGGAGTTATGAGGAATGGGTTCTACAAGAGATAAAGAAAACACCTCCCCAACCAATTTCAACAGATGGAAATAGCACACACATTTTTGGTTACATATTGCAACCCAAGAAAACAACCAAACGACCTTACATCCTTAAATGAAAATTCAGAATACCCAGATGGAGTAAAATTTTGCAAATATAAACATTATTTTATTGTATTTACAAAGTGACAAAGATATTTTCATCACAACAGAAACAACATGTTTATAAATCTCTCTCCTCTACTTACTGTGAAACATGCAGTGCTCCACGAGGTATTGTTTCTATTCCCACTCTGGCTGGGTATTTAGAAGAGATCTGAAACTTCAAAGTCTTGTCCTTCTAAAGTGCAAAAACAGAATACTACAGGAAAATTTATGCTAGTAGGATTTTTTTGATCAAAAGTAGTGCTAATCAACCAGAGTTCTCTAACAATCAATGTGGAGAAATAAGGACTTGAGGGACAAAATAGCTGCCAAAACAGAGATTACTGGAGTCACTTAGAGTATTTCCTACATTTTTTCAAGCTTTATTTCTGAAGCACACAGGAGACCGTCAGAGGAGAGAGTGTCTGATCAGCAGTCAAACCTATTTTGATGCTGCCAGAAATCACCCTGTGACACTTCAACTCTTTCCAGGTTGGACATAGCAGCCTTCCTGAAAGCTGCAGTGAGCAGCTGCACTTCTGCTAGCAGGATGCTACATGGGTGCCCACATTTCAGGTTTGCATGTCTGGCATCATGAGTTTCTGTCACACTGAATGAGTGTATGAGTACATACATTAGTAGAGGGGTAGAGATCATCTGGGAAGCATAAAAAATCAGCACCCACCTTTACCCCAAGGAGAAGTGGGTTTGTTTATGATTCTGGGTTGGGGATTAGAAATTCTGCCTTGAATTGTGGAAAAGTTTTTAGGATATTGATCCTGAATGTGTAGTTCAATGATATCCGATTAATTGTGTATTGTTAATAAATCGATAGACCACTTCTATCCTGATTTCTTTCCAGTCGAGTGAATTGAGCTTTTCTTTTCCCTGCAACTTACAAGCTAAATTATTAATGGCTTCCTTTATTAATAATGCAAGTATCTGTTATCCACAACAAAATTAAAATTATTTCAACTGAAAAAAGAGTTTGAGAGATAGAATGTGTCCATTTGATAACAGAAGCAGGTAGAAATCAAGAAATTAAAGCTATAAAATGTTAAAAATTATATGTAAATCTATAAAATATGACTACTTTAATTTTCAGGTTCTATGCCATTAAGAACAAAGGGAAGGTAAATAAAAAAGCTGTTTAATTATAAAATCCTAACTATCCAGATGTTTAGCTACTTGCAGGTGCTACATTTGTCAGCACTTTTCTCACGTCATTAACAACTTACAATTATTTATTCTAAAAAAATTTCTTCCCAGGGCTCTGAAATTTCACTTGAGTGACCTTGGACTTCTTCTTGCAATGTTTTTAGCACCTATATGAAACAGTAGGAGTGGGTAATATTCCAAAGCCTGTGCTGATCTAGTTGGTTTTATGGTGATTTTCTTGATCCAAATAAAGTGCTCTGGCTCCTTGTTAGTTAACTTACAATATGGGTGAAGTAGTAGCAGTACTTTATCCACTATGTTTTAAGTCTGCTTACATGACATATTATTTTATATATATAATCACACTATTAATATTTCTTAGTAATATTTCTTTGCTTGGGGCTATGACACTTCATAGCCTTTGAAGTTCCAAGGAGATATCCTAACGTCTTTGAACTCAGCTGAAAAACCATTGATTTTGCAAGGTTTAGGATGACCCATGAAGTCAGCTGAAGTAATGTCCTGCGCAAATCCAAACTGCCACGATTTCAAAGAATTTAGCTCTCAGTTTTAAAATTTCTGTATCTGATCCAGTGTTACAAAATAGTTTTTTTGCAGAACTGTTCTTGTCCCTGCATGTTTTATCCTAGCTTAGAGAGCTTTATAGTAACATTTCTGTTACTTAAGGCTGCCTGGGGGCTGGGGGAGAGGAGTTGGGGGGTGAGAGGGCAGAGGGTGTGGGGGTGTGGAGCAGGGAAATTTAAAAAAAAATCATAACAATTACACTCTCTAACTGCAAAATTTAAAGATTTTATTTGGTTGCTCTCTTTCAAAATTAAAATAAGAAGTCATATAGGTATGAAATTCTCTGTAAGTTCATCCCTGCTAAAAGAGAAAATAACCTCTTTTTCAAATCTATTCTGTTTCTCTGAAAGGTATTGAGTCCCCTTTTTTTTTTTTTTTTTTTAATCATCTGTATAACAATCAGGTGAAATGTGCTGCTTCTCCTTCTTTCTCCCATCTTCCCTGCTAGGGAGCTTTCTTGTGAGCTAGAAATTACCTTCTGATCCTTTTGAATAGATCATGGACAAGCTCTCTAAGCTAATGGTAGATGAAAAACTGGAGTTTTTTATTTCCTTAACATAACTGATTTCATGTCAGAATTGACAATACATTCTTTCACCTTTTAAAAGAAAAAAACCCAAACAGAACAATCAGGTCAGTAGTTCTTGAAGCAAGTAACTATACTTTATTTATGATAATTGAGTGCATTCTATTCTGTTTTCAAAATAAAAAACTTGGCTTCTGCTTATGTGGAGTTTATTAAAATTTTAGAAGTATAAGGGCTCTAAAAGTGGTACAGGTAGATCCCCTAGAAATATTAACAGAATGCAGTTGATCAGGAACACTAAGAAATTTCTTTGTCATAACTGTAATATATTTTACATGAAGCTATTATGATTAAACACTATTATAGTTGTACTAGATTTTATGTACTGACGATTTCTGTAATATTGTGATAAAATATTGCCTTTCATTTGAAATAATTTTTGAGAGGTTTATATTTTAATAACCAAAAAGTATAGGTGGTTACATGATTCCTTGACAAAACAAGTGACATTTAATTTAAAATAACCTGACTTTGAATGAAAAATTTACAAGTTATACATTTAGAAATTTATTAGTAATAATGTGTTGTCTGTAGTATGACTAGATGATGCTATTTTTTAGAGAACAAAACTCAAAGAAATTAAAGGAAACATAGAATAAATGCCTTCAAAGAATTAAGTAAACAGCAACAAAACCACCAGCTAAGAAGATTTCCACCTGGATGTAAAAGCTTGATCCTCTCAAATTCATATTTAGCACCAAAGGAGGAGACTAACTCACTCTAATTTCTCAGGCCTACAAGAGAGTTATGATGATTTCTGTTTCACAGGAAATCTTCACACTTCAGAAAGTAATTCCTAACAGATAACTTGAAAAATCAGTGTTTAACTGTGCCCTACCTATATATCTTAACATTATGTGTAACAATCCACTCTTAAGGGGTAGGGTATCACCTTATTTCAATGGAAAGACCAAGATAATTTATTAAGCTTAAATTCTATAAAAAAGCAGGCACTGCCTCTTATTTAGCCAGATGTTAACAGTCCAGATAATAAAAGAGGGAAAATAGTTTTCCATTAAGTTTTTCTACGTATGTATACATATTATAATCAGATGTGTACAGGACTAATTCAATCAATCTGGAAAAAGGCCAGCTGATCCAGTACATTTATTTTCACCCTTTTTGACAAAATTACTAGAGGACGTTGTTTCTATATGCTTTGTATATGCACAAGTTGCTTGTAAAGGCAGAAATATTTATGGTTCTGTTAAATGGTGGGGTTTTTTTTTCTCCTTGGCTGTGACATATTCATATTTAAGTTGTATTCATTGGTTTTTTAAATCAGAGGGAGGACAGTTTTGTTTGTCTAAAATGTAATTTACTCATTTCTCACTGGAAAAAAAAATTCCATGCTGAATTTAGATAAAGTGGTGGGTTTTTAAAAACGTCATATTTAACCAGTTTATCTGTTGGGTATTTCAATTGGTGTATATAGTTCATAATGGATGGTAATGATCATTAGTGGCTAAATTCTTCATTCAAGAGGCACTGCATCCAGTAATAATCATTTGTCTCCAAACATTGCTGTCTGATATCTCTTTGTAGACTGATTCTTTCAGTGATTCAACAATTTATATTGCTGTTCTACAATGCTATGCTTAATTGCAATAATGATATATTAACATGCATGAATTTTTTATTATATAAAGGTTTTATCCCTATGCTATGGAATATCACTATTGACCTGTATTTTGAAGAAGAAGAAGAAGAATCCTTTCTACTGTTCATATTGAATCTTTTGACTGAGCTATGAATTTAATATCTGGCACTTTTAAACACACTTTCAAATGATGTCTGGTTTGATTGATTTTTTTTTTTTTCAATCCCTAGCCATTAGCTAGACTCTGCTTTTAGCTTTACAGTAGTATTTCTTTGTACTTGTGAGTGGACAATAAATATAATATTTGACTTAAGGCTGCAACTTGTACTTGTGATGATCCATTAGAAAGGAAAAAAAAATTTAAATAATAAAAGAATCATTATCACATATACAAAATAAATGAAAAACAAACGAAGAAAAACAAAGACAGTCTGTACGCCTGAAAGCTGAAGGGAGTTCTGAGAAGTTCATGTGCTTGTTTATGAATTTATCTTGTGCCCATGCTGAGGTACACCAACTTATAATCAGGCTTCTGTTCAGGGAATGTTTGTAAATGTGGAAAAGAAAGAGAGGGCAACTATTTGTTTAGGGTAGGTCAGATGTACCACACTGTGCTGTCCTCCAGTTTCTGTTGTGTCTCTTCCATTTGCTTAAAGCCACATATGACAAAAAGAAGTCATGTAGAAAAATTTTAACTGTGTAGAGAGATTCTGGTAGTGGATATCCAAGATTTGACAGTACTGACATTCAGGATTCACTACGCACACTCATACAAAAATGTCCAGGTGATAAAAAATCAGAAAGAGAATGCATTAAGAGGTCTTTTACTGGCCTGGCACAGTAGAATTAGAAAGACCACTCTTGTGGTAAGTTCTTCTTAGATTTTGGAAAATTTGAAATTTCAAATGAATGCAGAAAGACAGATTACATTTGCTATAACATCCCTAAAAAAAAATACACAAAAATTCCGCAATCTCATAATATGTAAATACAAATAATAATTAGCTGACTAAATGTAAGAAATATTTAAAAATAGATTTAATTATATAGATTCAATATTATAAAGAATTTTTTTACTGTGAGGGTTGTGGTGTTGGAACAGGCTGTCCATAGAGGTTGTGGATGCCCCATCCTTGGAAGTTTTCAAGGCCAGGTTGGATGGGGCTTTGAGTATCCAGATCTAGTAGAAGGTGTCCCTGCCCATGGCAGCGGGATTGGAACTCGATATTTAAAGTCACTTACAATCCAAACACAATAACCTGTTGTTCTATGATTTCTTTTAGCTGAATGTCTTTATTGGTCAGCCTGAAAGCCCTATAGTAGTGAAAAGTAATGATGAATGAGCTGTTCTAGGGAAGACAAAAAGATTGAAAAGCATTCAAGGAGTAAAAAGATTTCTCAGTGAATCTGTTAAGTAATCTATAGGATACCTAGTGAAAAATGGGAAAATTACTTTGGGGTTTTTTTCAAGCTGCACTTGGGTTCAGTACATTATTGATCTTAGTGTGTGTGGTGGGTGGGGGAGTGCTACATGGATTCTAAGCAAGACAAGTGGGACCCATCCTGCTTTTAACATTATCTAAGTTCTCTTCATTTTCAGTTTCAAAATATATATATAGACTCCAAAATTAATATAAATTCACCCTCAAATATATATATCAAAACAGAGAACTTTATAACTTGAATTCTTCTCTTCTCTTGGCCTCTGATGACAACAAAATGAATTTATTTTTAAATGGTCAGACTTCCTTCCAAAGAATCATGCCTCTGGATTCTTAGCACTCAATTCAGGGATATGCTATTACTAAAACCCAAGTACCCTCAATATTGGTCACTAGCTTAGATTTTACAATTTGTTTCTAGATATCTGAAGTTGTAGTCAAGTTTTGAAGTCTTCCGGAATAGCTGTCTCTGAAATAAATTCCTGATGTCATGGAAAACAATTGAGTTAAAAAGAATTTGAATCTTAATTTACTCAAACCCAGAATGTCTTATTAAGCACTGCTCTTCAAAAGTGCATCAATTAAAAGCAATAAGAATGATTCTAAGAATAGTATGACAGTATTTTCTAGCATGATGTTTGGCACAGAAATGACTGCTGCTTTCACTTAAACCAAGACATGATAAACTAATTCTGACTGCACACTTTTTACCAAGATTTGTATTAGATCCTTCTGTTCAGAAATATTGGACTTCATCTTTCTTCCATGCCTTGCACCACCTTGGCTTGGTTTTTCTCCCTTTCTTCTTCTCCTCTTCTCCTTTGGATCAGATGGAGTATAGGCTCAGGTACTGCTTTTATACTCCTGAAAATTGCTGGTAGTGTTTGCTGTTTCTTTTCTCACTGGAAAAGTATGTGATTCATAGCATTATAGGTCTTATTTACACTTCAGTGATGAAAAAAAAAAATTCGTAAGTAACTGAAAAAATACAAATATAGCTTTTTAGAAGTGCTTTCTAGAAAATTTTTATGTGATGAGAGTGTTTTGAAGAAGCCCTTAATATACAAAAACTGACAACCATTTGGATAAAAGTGATTAGCATGGATTTGAACTCCTACTTCTGTCATTTTTTAAAAGTGAGACTAGTGTGATATGTATTATAATCAATTTGAAATGATCACACATCATTTCTCACCAATTTGCATTCCAATACTTTGATAGAATAACAAGCTGTATCTGACATAAACAGAGACATATAAAATAAAAGAGAATTAACAACTTCTACTCTGAAGACAGAAAGTAAAGTTATGGAGCTACCAACAAAATGACAGACTGTGACATGCTAATTGCTAAATATCTCTTTCTATTTTACACAAAATATGCTAAGTGTTGGTTGGTAGTTTCCAGCTGACATTTCCATTTCATGCTTCATATTTTGTTTTCTGCTCCATCCATCCATTGTTTCTAACCAAGCTATAATTTTTCAGTTGTGAGCCATTATAAGAGAGGGTAGTCTGAGAAGCAGGTTAGCATATTCCATGTATTAAAAATAAATGAAGAATTTTCTAGAGCTCAAGTTTGTCAGACGGGTTGACTTTCGGAGAATAATTATGTGCATCATTTCTGTACTGATGAACACCATGAAGTAGCTTAAGAATTTACTTGGTCCTGCACTGTGAGTGGAGGACCTACAAATCCTTTCCACTTTTGAATCGTGATCTTGTAAGTCACATCTGCATGTAAGGCAGTCATCACAGCCACTCCATGGATCTGGTTTCCACTTGCACACTTGGGAAATATATGTTTGACATGTGGCAGTCAGAATGTCAGCTCTAATTCTACAGTGACAATCAGAAAAGGACAAAGAGTGTAGAAGGAATATGAAGAATATACAAATGCACATATAAAGCTGCATTGTCAAGGCTGGTGAGCCTGCCACCAAATGAGATGTGCTTTTTATTTTATGGTGAGAAAGGCTTCTCTCCCATGGATCCTTGCAGCAGCATGTTAATGTCTCTTAGGTTATGTTATTCCACTGGTTTGTTAAATTGATGTAATCTTATGTCACTTCTGTTCAGCCCCTGTTTTCCACATATGTTCACTCCCCAGAATGTTCTCCCTTCCTCAGGTCCTCATTGGTTTCTGTATCCCTGCCTATCCACCCTGGTATTTCTTATTGGTTGTTGCCCTTTGCCCCACCTTTGTATCCCCCTATGCCCTCAGACCATTGGTTCTGATGCTCTGCTCCACCCCCACTTCCCCTGTACTTCAACCTATACCCTCCATTTTTCTTGGTTCTTCTGTCTCTGGAGCCCTTCAGTGTATCACCAATAAACTCCACTGGAGCCCCACCCGGAAGGCTCTTCCCACCTCCCATTCACTGTCCTCTGTCTGTTATGTGTGACTGTGTGGACACTCTGCTTGCTCGTGTGCCTGCCCAAGAGGCTTCGTGTAAAGAGAGGTTTTTGGGGAAGGTTGCAGCATTTACCATCTGTGCATGCCGCCATAACACTGCATCACAAAAATACAATGGGTCTGGCTGTTATCGCTTGAGCTGAGTCCTTGGTCATGGGGGTAAATAAAATTTATTTCCAGGTATTTGAATTCTTTCCTTTTTTTGAAAGATTTCTAAACTATTCTATTTCTAAACTATTCTTTACTTTCTAGTGGATTTGAACTTGATTTTTACAATGAACAAAAAGGGGGTTTTCCTAATCTCTATATTTTTTCTCATTTCAGGAACTGTAATTCATGCTGTATTTTTACTGTAACCTATAAGATTAAAATTAAAAAAAGACCCCCAACTTTAAAAGTATAGAATCAAAACTGTGCTACTGATGATAGAAAAAATGAATATTATACTACTGATGACTGAAAAGATAAATCTTATTTACAAACGTGTATACATATAGTAAGGGAAGCTAAAATTTATGGGAACTTGAATTTTTTTTCTGGATTTGATTCATGAACGTCAATCAGTATATGTATGCGGAGGTAATCTAAAATGGCTTTTCTCCCATGGGTTTCTCTTCAGTACTACTCCTTAGAGTATAAAAAAGAGAATGGCGATCAAACTTTCTTTTGGGCTGCACACACATTTGTATTGTCCCTGAAAAGATCCAGGGCAATAAGGAGACAAAGAAAGATGTCAAATACTGATTGGGGGCCACTAAGCATAGGTACCAATATGATTATTTCAAGAAAAGTGTCTATGAAAGCCATAAAGAAGCCTACAAACTATGGTCCAGCAACTTCATAAGATTCTTTTTTTTCATCCAAATCTCGCTCTAATGTATGTGATATAGTTGTGCTGGCTAATATTACATTAATGTTTCATTTGAAATTGAAAAACTGAGAGAAAACCATCCTTGAAGCAGTGGAAAGAAAAAAGATTTTCTATGGTAAATTGCAGAATGACATTTTGCCAAACTTAGGATTCTGAGAGCAGAGGTTAAAAAGCTGTCCTTAACTGACAGGTGAATACTTGTGATCATTTAATTTCTTCTAATGTCTACAAGAAATTCTTTTTAATAGGATGTATTTGCATTACAGAGATAAACAGGAAACATTAAAGAAAATTAAGTACACTTTGACATGATGTCTGGAGTATCACTACAATAATTTTCAAGATGACACGCCAAAAAAAAGTGGTAATTATTATAAGAAAATGTTATAAGAAAATATAAGTGAAATGTTATAAAGGATAGCTAAATAAATGAAACACCATAAAGTGTATATGACATGTACAGCAGAATGTTTATGGATATTAGCGTTCTCCAGTGCTTTATGTCTTTGAAAAAGTTAAAAATTTATATATTTTGGGTTCTTAAATACTCTATTGAGAAAAATTTCAGAACGACAGTCCATCCATGTTATTGGTTATGATCCTTCATCTGGCTTCATCTCATCAGTAATAAAACCTAATGCCCTGAAGAAAATACACTTCACAAATATGAAGCTGTCCAGTTCTGCAATATTAATGTGTAGTTCTCAAAATCTTTACATCTAGAATTAAATGTTTACATTTAATTCTCAGTTGTTTTTTTTAAGGGGGAAGCAAGGTTTTTAATTTCATTTTCACTGACCAGACAGGGCTTATGTCTAAACATAGACACTATGTTTAGTGTGTCTACTTTGACCTTGCAGACCCAGAGGTGGTTTGATGATTATTTACAAAACACTTCAATAGTTAATCAGTTCATCCATTGTTAATTTAACTGTTTTATGTAAACAAGCCAGACTCTTTCCTATATGTTTTTTCCCAACAGTTTCTCAGGCCTTTGAAATTTAGGTTGCTAAGAGAGAAATATTTCTAGACATGACTCTGCTTCTCCTCAAAGTTGTTCTTTTCAATCTATTTGTTATTTCAGTGAGACTTTGATTGTCTGTTGTGAGGACAAAGCAAAACCCCAAACCCCAAAACAAGTAATAAAACCAACCAACCTTCCTCACCCAAACAATGCCCACCTTTTTTCCAGATGCCTAATATGAATTATTTTTCCTTTAATATCACAGAATTTTTACAGACAGATGGGAAACTTTCATTGGATTTTACCTAATTCTGTAAAGTTTGTGCACTTACATGAAATAACCTTCACAAATTAAACATGCTCTCCATTTGAGTATATCAACAACAACAAAAAACCATAGGCAGATTTACTTCCAAAGTATAATTTTGAGGTAAATTTCATCAATGGTGAAATAAATTTTATTACCTATGTACAGATCTGTCTATAAACATATAAAATAATATAAAACAACTGTTTCAATGGCAAAAAATTAACTTTTGTTTTCATCTATCAATGATAAACAAATAATGTGTAAATTCATGCTATTCTATTCTTTATTTGAAAAACATTACATGGTGATTTATTCTTGTACACAAAAATGGACGATCCTTAATCATTGTTGGGCAGGTAGATAAGTTTATTTACAGAGATCTAAATAATTTATATAGGAAGAGTTAATAAAGGCTATGAGAGCAGATGGAAAAAATCTTTATATGGACACACATTCAATGTCCAATGACTGTGAATCTTTAAAAACAACAAAAGAACCCACGAAACCAATCAGATGCTCCTTTCTGCACAAAGTTTTTAGCACACATAAAAAAAAAAATCTCATGGAAAATAAGACAGCAGAAAATATTTTGCTCATTCAACAGGCCAAGGGGTTTTTTTATATATTTATCAAATAAAATAGGCATAAAACTGAATTTGAATCTGAATCTCTGCATGCTGGACAAGTACCTCTCCAACACTACAGAAAAAACCACAACATACTAGCAATGGACCTCATTACCTCAAAAAGCTCATAACACAAAAATTAGCAAAACATACAAAAGTAACCAGTGCAATTTTATATTCGTATAGAGAGAATATAATCCTTGTAGTGTATATTTTATTTATTTTTCATTTCATTTTGAGTCCATAAATTGTAATCAAGTACTCTAAGCCATTACATACATGAAGATAGAATAAGAAAATGAAAATATTTAGTCTTAGTGGTGTAGTAATGCATTTTTTAACGCTGAGCAAGTGCCTCTATATAGGGAAAGGTTTGGGACATACCATTTGTATTTCTTATAAGGTAGAAAACCCAGTAGAAACTTCTGTAGGGTTTGGTCAGCTCTTGGCCCAGTGCCAGCCCAGGAAACCTGATTGGGTTTTGCCAGTGTACTTCAAAGCCTGTATCCCTTTCCATTGGCAGCGTGCCAGTAAAGCCCATCTAAAACATTAGGTACTTAAAGAAGGACACAAAGGAACCTGGGGCTTTTTGGGGTGTCTTCGCAGGGTGCTAGAGGCTCCTCTAGCACCCGTGCTCGGCTTTATATTTTGATTATGTAACCGTTTGTTATTTTCATTTATTAGAACCTTTTGTTTTACAAAACACACCCAAAGAGCTGTCTCGCTAATTTTTAAGCCATTTCCCGACAGGGCTGGACCCTCGGAGTGTGGGTTACTTCCATATAGTGGTCCAAAGGTATCTAAAAATTCCAGGGGTAGTAATTATTAGATAGTCACAGTATCCCTAGAAATTGCACAAAGTTTCTTTTTGGAGCAATAGTAGATCCCATACAGTGAGCCAGAAGGAGGTAATGAGGTAAGGGTTATAAAAATGTTGGTATCTGAGTACATGTAGGTCAGTCAAAGAATTATCTGAAGATGTTTCTGCTCAGAGGATTGTGTCCCAAATATTCATCCTGCTTTGCATATAGGTTGCAGATTTCACATTACAATAGAAACTGAGAAAAAACATTATTAGCCTGAGGATTAGAACAGCTACTAGCTGCTAAATCTTCTAACTTTCCTTACTAATGAAATTCTGAGTCACCTGGTAAGAAAAAGGAAAGTCTTTTTCCTCAGGCTCCTCAGAAGCTGGATGATATGCAGAAATGCATTCTGAGGCTACAGAAGAAATTGAGAGATCATCCTGACGAGATGATAAGAATCCATCTACATGCAATTAAGGCACGGACAATTTATATGTTGCATTTACAATGCATTGTTATACATGCAAGAGCAAAATCAGGAAATACAAAAAAGGGACATCTGTGAGTTCCAGCTTGGCTTTTTTTTTTTTTTTTTTTTTTTTTTTAACCTTCACTGGAAAAGCCTTAAAACTTTTAAACCATGTATTGTCTGTGGGCTGGATGAGTGTATATACAAGCATATAGAACAAATTTTGTTCCAAAATGTACTGTATGATGACCTCTTCAGCTCACAGATAGCCGTCAAGAGCACCTCTGGTCTGGATTTTCCATGTGTTTAATTGCAATATAACCTGATTTAGACAGAAAGAGTCCTGACAATCACAAAAGACAGAAATTCAGTCAGTACACAAATATGAAGGGATGTAAAATATCACCACAGAGCAAGAGAGAAGACACAGCTAAACAGCGTAGGCAAACAATATCTCTTTTGCTTGCCATATGAAGTGGCCATATAGATGCCAGTACCAATCCAGAAAACTCACAACACTATTGTCACAGTGCAGTTTGTCCCAGTGAGTGAATCCCATCTCTCAGGAGGCCCAGTGCTCGTGCAGCCACGTGGCTCCTGGGGTATGGTCAGCAGATGCCCTGCCAGACTGCATCCTGAGCACTGCAAGTGCATGCCAAGCTGCACCTGCCCATGCAGACCCAGTGTTTGCTTTCTCAATATTCATGTCTGTTCTGTTCTCACTGTGTCTGTGGTGTGAGGACGTGCCACAGAAGACTTCAGACAAATCACACTGAGGGCTGTGGAAGCTGAAAATAGACTTTGATAGGAGGCACTATGTGAAAATTTTCATTTACTGTATAATTTTGAAATACATTTAAAAATCTACAAGCAAATTATCCAAAGCTACTTCAATCAGAAAAATTAGCATCAGACAATTTCCACATACTGGCAAAATATCTCAAAAGATAGAAATTGCAGTAGTCTAAAATATCTTCATATATATGCATAACTCCAAATATTTGTACCACAGTAAAAAAAGGTGTCACTTTCTACCATCTGATTTTTTACTTTCCTTGTTTTAGTACATATTTTTTTCACTTCTGTGTGATTAGGATTATGACATTTGTGTAACTTTTATACTTACATCAGCAGGTATATCATTAGATTACAAAGGTTTCATAAACACTTTCACATCTTTGTATTAAGATTGAAGTCTGAGAATTTTTTTCTCCTAAGTATTTCTTGAGGATAAAATTCTCTGAGAACATTTTCAGTGGCCCACAGAGTCGACCAGTATGCAAAAATCAGAATCTTTTGTGTATAAAATAAAGTTTTGTACTTTTTCTGCTGGATTCATCAGTTTCCAAGGAAACTGCACTAGCTGTGGCATATAACTAAATTAATAATTAAAAAGGTTGAGTTAGCATGATTTTAAATTTGAATTGCACAATATTCTTATTGCTCTCAAAAGCAAATATTTCACAAATTCACAGAAACTTAGAAAACAGAGAATGCTTTATAAATTATCCCACTACAAGGGAATCTTTTGCTGTAATATTTTATAAAAAATAGCCTTATGTTGTGGTGTCTCGTTTTTACCAATTATAACCATACATATCAAGATAATTAGGAAGTGGGGCCAATAAAATAAGAAAAAAAAAAAAAAGAAAAGAAGGAGGGCTTGAAAATTTATTGTAAAAAAATCCTTTAACAAGTGCTAGAGGGGCCCTGCCTACAGTGAGATGGAAGAGAGGGAGAACCAGAACTGCCATGGCTTAAACCCAGCTGGTACCTAAATAATACTCAGCTGCTCTCTCACACCTCTTCCCCTCTTCCCCTGGTGGGATGGGAAAGGAAAATTGGAAAAAAGGTAAGATTCATGTGTTGAGATAAGGATACTTTAATAATTTAAATAAATTTAAAGAATACAACAACAACAATATCATTATTATTTTTTTGTTATTACTACTACTACTACTACTAATAAAAACAATAACAGCAACAATAATGAGAGTCAGAGAGGAATAAAACTTGAGGAAACCAAGTAATGCACAAAAGGATTGCTCACCACCAATACCCTGCCAGTCTCCAAGCAGCACTTGGTAGCCCCCAGCCAATTCCCCACAGTTTATACACTGAACATGACATTCTGGTATGGAATACCCCTTTGGCCACGCTCTCCACCACAGCTTCTTTTCTGGCCCTGCTCATTGACAGAGCATAGGAACCTGAAAATTCCATGACTTATGGTAAACAAGACTTAGCAACAACAAAAACATCACTATGTTATCAACACTGTCCTTATGCTGAATCCAAAACAGCACTGTACTGGCTACTAAGAAGAAAATTAACTTTAGTTATCAATTTAAACAAAGTGAGAGGAAAATTATATCAATTTATACTTTCATTTCCGAACATGAAAACCCAAATAATTGGGATTAAATTATCAGTGCTGGAGAACAAATAGGAAAGTCCTTGAATGTTAGTAGTTTACAGGCAGGATTAAATTAAACAAGCAAATAAACAATTAGTACGTCATAGAGGATTTATAGCTTTGACAGCTTTTTTATCAACCTTAGTAAATGACTTTATCCTTTGGCTTGTAATCAAGAAACACAGCTGACTGCAACCTGTGAGATATTGGAACCTAATGATATAATGCCACAATCAATGTAACTAAACAAAAATAAAGTGCAGAACAATTGATATGAGTTAACACAAACATACTTTACACAGCAGCTGATCAGATCAGCGTCAGATTCAAAGCACAATAAGCTTGTTTGAATCACATTACTAATTTTTAATTGCTTCAAATGATTTTAAGTGGCTCAATTTTTCTGGTGTTTTTCACCTTTCCTCCAGGTTTGAGTGCATTTAATTTTGGCTAGTGAAAATTCAAATACTTCAATGGATTTGCTTAGCCAGGTCTAAATAAAACATAATGGCAGTCTGATCCACAACACAATGAAATTGATACTAATATTCTCTCTTATTTAGGGCCATCTTCTCCAAAACCTTGGTCATTTGAATATTTTACTTACCTTGCAATAATTGTATAAGTTAGCAAGATTTCTACAGTTATCACAGATTTCCATGCTCAACACAGTTGATATCTTATTGCCAACATAATTTACACATAATTATCAGACTTTTTATTCTCCCCCTCTGTCCACTCAAGGACCTAATCTGCTAAATTTCAGCAAATATATCAGATGCTACATTAAAACAAACAAGTTTTTTGGTGTGGTTGGGTTTTTTTTTCTGGTTGTTGTTGTTGTTGGGGTTTTTTTTGTTGTGTTTTTTTTGTTGTTGTTGTTTTGGTTTGTTTTGGTTTTTTTGGTTGTTGTTGTTTTTTTGTTTTGTTTTGTTTTGTTTTGTTTGTTTTGTTTTGTTTTTTTCCGTAGACATTGAAGGACACCTTCCTTCTTCAGGTGGTGGACAAACTTTATGGAGATTAAGTCTCAAAAGTTCCAACAATATAAGGCAGAAATTAGATGCTTTAATTAAGTGTTCTGGTTCTCTAATAAATTGCAGTTGCTTACTGGCCTGTGAAAACAAAGAAAGCAATTGAAATTTTAATTTGGTAGAGTTTGCATTTCAACTCTGTAAACAGAAGCCATATGAAAATAGAGACAGTGGCATGAGCAATAATAATAGATAAGCTAATAAAAAGTACTGTAGATGTTTAAAAAAAGAATAATTAAGAAAAACTGTCAAAGCTTAGGCCTTATTTTGGTACAGAAAAATTGGAACAGTTATACTGCAGATAGATTTAATGAAGCCATTAGACTTCAAAAACTAATTTTAAAAAAAGCAACTCCTAAAATTACAAATCACAACTAAATTTCATAGAAAATGTACTATTTTGATGCTTAATGAGAAATGACTTAATATATTAATGAGGTGAGCTTTAAAAATACTTTACTAAAATTGTTAGTTGTCCTTTCCTTCACAATATCATCAGAATACCACCAGTTTCTCAGTTAATTCTTGATATTCTTTCGTAGTAACAAAATGTTGGTATTTTTGAATAGTTAGCAATGTCAGATGCCTTACTAATGTCTGATTACCAGTAACTATTTATAGTTCAAACTATAATTCATCTACACTTATTACTGAGTGCAGAAAGAGTTGCAAAAGGTCTAATATTTTTACAGACAGCAGGCTCATTATTTAAATTTTATCCAGTCATGCACCTTTTTGTTTTGACAGAATTAAAATTTGAGTTTGGTAAATAAATGCAGTTGGAAATTTAACTATATAAAACTAAGTTATTGTTATCTATATCTGCATCTATAAGAACATCAATATCAATATCAATATATTTGTCAATATTCATAACATCTGTATCTATCTAGTCTGCTGAGATAATTGTGTACTCACTCAAGTAAGATTGAGAACATTAATTTTTGGGGTTTTTCCCCACATGTATTTTGGAAAATGCCTATCAGCTAATTATTTACAGTCAGTCTTAAGGTGTTTTTGGACTTTGATTAACTTGAATTTAAAAATGTTAGAAGCATCAAAGAATTTTGAACACAAAATTCAGGAGTGAAGCTCTCGAAGAGGGATTTCCAAGACCAATTTATGTTCCTAATTTCACACAGTTAATCTTTTTGAAAGAAGGGAAAGACAGGACAAGGTTGTCAAGAATTGGAGATGTTGAAGTCAAGGTGTTCAAGAAATGATTGAACATCTGGATGTGGCACTTACTGCTATGGCCTAGCTGACAAGGTGGAGGTTGGCCAAAGATTGGACTTGATTATCTTGGAGGTCTTTTCCAACCTAAAAGATTCTGTGAATTCTGCCAACTTTGGGATCTGTAACAACTAGGGTACTGGTCAGAGCTCCATCTCCTGCATGGCTTTTAGCATCTGTCTCAGGACCATACATTCAGTCTCCTGAATCTCTGACTTCGAATTTTGTAGTAGGTTGAATGCTCCATATGTGTAACACTCTTAGATGTGGAATGAAGTTTCAGAAACAAACATTGCCCTGTGAACCTCCTGGAGCCAGGACAGACTAAAGTAAAGTATTTAGGTCTTAATGCTGTAGGTGTGAGTACCCTTGGTTCTGAATCTTGCTTCTTTGCATTCTATCTCATTTTATTCAGTGGTTACTCAAACAGCCTATGAACATAGGAAGCTATTCCCAGATGAATGCCCTAGGATGGGGTTGTAAGTGTAAACAGCACTCAGCACTTTTTTTAGCTCACCTCTCATCTAGGTGCTTCCACAACAATAAAGGTGACAATGTCCATCATGATGAATGCTAATGTTGCTAACTATTTAATCATCATTCAAATTATTGGGATCAAAGTAAGAATCCAGTCACCATACATAAATACATTGCAAGCCACTAAGAACTAACTTCCCAAGATAAAATGAAAACACATTTACATTTTCTATGATGCAGTTGAAACAGCATACAGAGAGGTCTCCTACTTCTCTCTTTGAGGTGTCCTAAAATGTGGTTTCATTCTTGGAAAGATTATGTGATTTTAATGTTAAAAAGCAAATTTATTTTCCAACTTTCTTCTACAATAATTTGTAAGTCTGCAAACACTGAGTCCTTTGCTGCTCAAAATCATCACTCCTGAAAGTGTTTGAGTGATGCATAATTGCAAACACATATAAAATTAGAATATATATGTGTGTGTGTATATATATATACATATATATATATAAATAGACTGCAATTGCTTTTGTGTGCCACTTGCCCTATAAAATGCATATAACTTCTCCTGAATCTTGTTGAGAGATACACAGCATCCTTCCTCATGACTTTTCCGGAAAGTCAAGCTTAGTTTAATTTTGACAACACTCTTATTTCATAAGTATCATTTAACATATACTCTTGCCCATAATATTTGCAGTAATTAATAGAGCTAATGGGTGTGAATCAAAATGATAATATACTCTTCAAAAAGAAAGAGGACCCTTGGTTTTAATTAATGTTTTACAGGTCAGAGACATGCTTCTGGCCATGAGAAAATGAAATAATTTCAATTTAAAACAATAGAAAGAGAAAATCAGAAGGTAAAAAATAGTCAAACACTTAAGTGACCCGGTGATTAGTTGTAGGACCCTGAGGCTGTATGTTAATAGTTCTCTTAGTTGGCTGCTATTTCTAAACTTGGGAGTAAAGTAATAAGATAATTTTTGCCATTGACAGAGATATTAAGTTGTGTTTTTAGTCTCTTGTTTGCAGCTCCATCCCTATTCTGGTCACATAGGTTTATCTCATATTTTTCATGTGTAACAGGATAAATCTGGTAAATCTCATATATATCAGATTTTTTTCATATTACATGATATTTCTATTCACAAAGCAGAATGATATTTTATGTTAATTCTCTAGTTTCAAAGAATTAATTAATTCCTAACTGATCATTTAGAAAAATACAGCACTGAAAGCTATTAGCAACAAGAAATCCAATATAAGCCAGATTTCTGGTGGCTTACCTGGAGCAACAAGCAATATTTAGACTCAATAATCCCAGTGCTCAGGTTAAGTAGATTTCTTGGGCTCTAGACATCAGTGTAATCATATTCTAGAATCTTTCATGCTCTTATTCCCCTAATATGTAAACATCTTCTATACCAGCAAAAATATTTACGGAACATTTGATTTTGTTAGAGAAGATAAAGGAAGAGAGCATGATTTCTGTTACAGTGATATTAAATGTCAAGTTGTTCTCTGGAAGCAGCTATTTTCTGCCTGGTTTTGGTGCAGAGAAATAGGTACCCTAAAATGCAAGACAATCCATCTGTCTTAGAGATTTATTTTAGGATGGACTGAGTCACAACTCATAAATACCTAAATCTCCTCATATATAAGTCCAGATCATTGAAACAACCAGATAGTTTTCAGAAACAAGTACGTTTCAGACAGCCAAACTAAGATGAGACCAGATAGTTTTGTTTAATAAGTATGAAAAAATTAAAATTTCATCAGAATGGAGAATGAAGAAAAAGCCCCAAACAACAACCATAACCAACCAACAGCAACAAAAGAACAAAATAAAAAAAGAGCTAGAGGCTATTCAGAAGATCCTAGAAACAAATCATAAGCACTGCTATCTAATTCCAGTCCACCAAAATCCACAACATACTCCCAATGAGACAACTGTCCTTCTCTCTAACATTCATATATTTTACTTGGATGTTGTGAAATTTAAACGTGATTGAGAATATAGCCCAGGGTGTGAAAAACCCGATATTTAATATCAAAACTCATTTAGAATGTTGAATTGATTTTCTATGAAGACTTGAGTGCTTAGTTTAATATTAAATTACATCTCGATCTAGTTAGACATATAATTATTTATTCAATGAAGTTTCCTAAAAGTTAAGTCACCATAATTATGTGAGAATGAAACAGAATACAGTTATTTTAAAACTTGGAAATTATTCAATACTCCTAATTTCAGACAAGCAGCAAAACCACACAAATGTACAAAAAATGGCTTTATTGGAATTGAATCTGCTACCATCCAATGTTGTAATAATGTTCTGAAGTCACAGTTTGTTTAACTGCATCTGCCACTGGCAAAAAAAAAAAAATGAAAGTGCACAATTAGTAAAGCATTTGTTGAATTTCAATCAGTGGAACATGTTATTACATATTGCTTTTGAAATTAAGATGTTTTTAATCTTTCTGAGATGTCTTTTTGTTGACTTGTTTGTTTGTGTGGTTTTGTTTGTTTGTTTGTTTTTTGGAAAAAACTCATAATACAAATCACTCTAAACCCAGTATTTCCAACTATGTTTCCTAAAAGTATGCTTTCTTCTTTATTCAATTCTTATCAAATATTATATTTTGCATAGGCAAACACTATCATTCAGTACTGATTATAAAATATTTTCCCCTTTAGTATCTCAAACCTCGTTAAGACAGTTCTGAATTTCATTCACATTTGACCCAAATGTTTTAGCTACCTGGCTAGTAATTAATTTTGTATTGTGAATCAACTTTCTAGATACTACATCCCTAAAAATATATTAAGAGAGTAAATACTTTTTTTGTTTCCTTTTTCTTGTTCTTAATTTGTACAAATGTATATAATTACTTATATCAGCATCTTAAACAAAGTTTAAAAAATAAACTTAGGGAAAAAAACTTCATGGTGAGTTATAGAATGCCTCCTACCTTCATGAATATATACTGAAGTTCAATAAGAAAAGAAGAAATGGCAGCTTTGCCATTCAAAGATAGTTAAAATTTAAAATGGGCAGATTTTCAAGCAATAAGGCTACTCAGAAATAAAGTAATGACCAGCCTTCTTGTCCTCTTTCCCTCAGATAAACAACCCATGTGAGTGTCAGACTTAATATTGTTCAGCTTGTTTCGGCTGGTTGTCAACATCACTGTCAAGAAAAGGCCAGAAGTTTCTTCTTTCCCTAAACATCTGTAATGGGAACTAAATACGGGGTGTTATCCAAGCTTTTTAACTATTATAGCGTGTTACAGATGTCAGTTTTATGACCTGAAATATGTCTTTATATTCACTGTGAAATATTTGCCAGTGTCCTCAACGGCCAGTTTTAGCCTAGAGAAGCTGCCAAAATGCTATTTTTTCATAGAATTTTTTTCCATTGGTTTTTGCTGTGTATCAATAGATTTTCCACTGTAACATATTGTAAGAATTGTCCTAGCAGAATTTCTGCTGATCTTAGACCACATCTTTTTCTTTCCTCTGGGTCATTACAATTGAAAGAAGACAGTACTGACATTTTTAATAACTTTTTTTTTTTTTTCCTTTCTTGAGAAGTGAGTGCATCTGGGAGTTGACTTTTTACTTTCTTTGAAAATCTGCAATCTATAATTTTATGAGCAGGGGATAGAACTAGGAATAAAAATAACTCCCCTTTTCAACTCCCATCAAGAACAGAAAATGGGAAATTTAATCATCTTGAACAGAGTGCTAAAACAAGATGTGGTTTGATTGAGACTCCCTAGAATCTCCTTTTTATGATATATATTAGAATTAAATTCACCTTAATTTTACAAGAGGGACGCTATTTCACAAAGAGGCATGAAGCATGCTGGAATTATCTCTCTTTTGGGTCTCATCATTTTGATCACTTTTACGATGTAAACAAAAGGCTCATCTAAAATTTTTCTCAGTTGCCTAAATTCTAAAAAAAAAAAAAGAAAGAAAATCAAACCCAAAACCTCACAAACTTTTCACAACCTTTTTCATAATTACTAGCAGTTTACAACCAAAATATACAAAGTCAAAGCATTTTCCTCGAAATTAGCCAAACCCCAAATATTTGCAAATTATTTCATTAATAGTAGTTGTTCAACAACAACTACTACTAGTTCATGAAATATGTATTTATATTGAAAATATGGTATGATTCCAAAATGCAATTGATATCTCATATGTAATAGATATAATATAGGGTATATTTTCAAATTAATGATACTCAGTATGGATAATCATATGAATTGCATAGTACATGTTCTGATTTTTGTTTCCTTT
>VWYP01032548.1:0-25719 GCA_013400435.1 Pycnonotus jocosus
TTACAAAAATTTCAGTTTAACAAGAGTTAGCATTAAAGAACATTTGACATGAATCATAGCTTTTCTTTTTAGCGTATTTTTTTCCCTCTCTGTTAAACTCCAGTGAATCACACTTCCAAGCATATCTTAGAATTGATGCATATTTTTTTATAGCACAGTTCTCATTTTTTTCCACAACTATTAACACATTTATATTAGCAATAGCTATTTTTTTAATAATAGAATAATTAGAATAATAGAATAATACAATAATACAATAAACAATGTATTTTCTTTCAGGCAACTTTTAAAGGTTGGATGGATATTATGTATGCAGCAGTGGATTCACGTGAGGTATGTCATTGAAATGAAATTTTAGTTATTTTCCCTTCTTCCCTTTTCTATCCATACAAATAACTTTTCATCTTTGTTTGCAACACCAGGTCAAAAATACAAGTGGAGGAATGCATCCATAGTGAAACAATAATCCTTGGAGTTCCAAATATCTGAAACTTAGATAAAAGAAACTGGTCACAATAGAGTGATAAGGACAAGACAATATAAAATTTTGTACAAGTCTGATTTGGAAACAGAGTTTGACTGTTTCTTTGAAGCAAATTTTCTTCCTTTTTAAACATGTGCAGTAGAACTGAAACAGCCTGCAGCTTTATCAGTTATTTGAGATTTTCTTCCCTACATTTGACATCCTCACTATTTCTTCCCCATTTGTATGTTCTGTTTCTCACTCTCATACTAGCACAGCATGTTTTAACTTTTCTATATTTGTGTGACTTTACATTTTTTCTCACTTATTCCATAGCTGTACTCTTGTCTGCTAAACAGCTGCTAAATAACAATATTGTTCCTTGTACGGCTGGTTTAAATTGATTCTTGTATGGGATAACATCCCAAGGATGGAATTCACCATTAGGTTTAATCTGAGCTGTTCTTCTAATCAGGGCATTTACAGGATCCCTTCTGACTGGAAGTGTTTATTTATTACTAAAACTTTGCTAGAGCAGGATTTGGCTTTGTTTTTAATTATTTTTACAAACATTAACAAGATAGAGCAAGACAGTTGTTCTGCTTGTAGATCTAGATAAAGGTTTAAATGTGTAGAAATAATTTATCGCTCATGACAGTAAAAACATCTGCTATAATTAATTGGTAATGATAAAGCTGAGATTATCTCATTTTTGCCAATATTATTTTTCTGATTTGATTTTTTTTAACAGATCAATCAACAGCCAAAGTTTGAAGCACGCTTTCGCATGTATGCGTTCTTTGTGATTTTCATTATTTTTGGATCTTTCTTCATGCTGAACCTTTTCATTGGAGTGGTTATCAGCAATTTTAACCAGCAAAGGAAAAAGATAAGTACTACATGAACTAACCCATGGTTTCCTGTAATCCCAATTTGATTAAGTGAATGATGGTTTGACATCTAGAGGTCCAACATTTTGAGATAAGTATTTGACTAGATAAAGTTAAAATAATAACATTTCAAACCAACTTTTGAAACCAGGAATCCCCACTTCTTCAAGGCTTTTACCTGTGAATTCTATTTTCCTGCTAAGTCCTGAATTTGTTCTAAGTAGAGGATGAGGAGGAAGGAATAGTAGCTTTAGAAATGAGAAGTCAAAAAGGTTGCCTAGACTTTGCTACAGGAGAGTGGAATTCTTTTCTTCAGCTTTGAGGATTTGCTTTGGGCAACAGAATAACCTTTTTTGCTGAGAGTAAACACCTCACAAATGTGAGCAGGGTAGTCAGTCATGGAAGAAACAGTCATGGAAGGAGTAACCTCTGCTTTCCTGGTAAAGAGCCTTGAAAAGGTCTTGTCAATCAGAACTTCTTCTAAAACTGGCTACACTTTAAAAAGTCATTCATCTACAAAATAAACGTACAGATTTATTTGTGAGGTTTTAAAAAATTTCTGCATTGGGATCCAAGCCATCACCCCAGGAGGAGGCTGTGTAGAAATTTAAAGGCTGCTTAAAGTCCATGAAGCAAGCACTGCTTCCACTTTTTTCCTCATAGTTCTTATCTTCCCTGTTCTTGCTATTCAGTAAGAAATGGAAGGCAAAATTTTGGAATGGAAAATGCAGCAAAGAAAAGCAACAGTCATCCCTCCCTGGAACACTTCACCTTCCTTGTGCCAAGGTTATTTATCACTTGAGTTCTGTCCTGACTCATTTAAGGGCTTAAAGTATCCAGAATACCGAGGGAAATTGTGTCAATTAATCCACTTGAAAATCTTACAACAAATAAGCATCTTGCTCATTGAAGAAATACCAGAAAAGCACACCCCAACAGGAGGTTTACAATATCAAGGTTCCCATTTGGAAGACAGAACTTCTACAGGAATAATTTATTTCCATAGGCTGACTTATACACCAGGTGTCAAAATATTACTGGCTTTGGTAGAGAAAGCTAGAAATAAAACCCACAAGATATTCTTCTGTTCTCTGAATTTGGACAGAGAAAGGATGTGTAGAGATTGAGGAACAGCAGTCCAACTTCACTGTAAGAATTTCCTTTTATAACAAAGTCCCAGTTACAATAATCCCAATAGATAAAAAAGGTTAAGTAGTTTATAAGCTTGAACATTTTCTAGAAGTTTATGTGGATGTAACTTTTTTTCTTTTCTTAGTACATGCTGTAACTGACTTTTTTTATTTTTCATTTTTCTTTCATTTCTTTTCTGCTTCTTTGGGCTTTTCATGGAGATTTCATGTAGTGAAATTAAATGGAATTTTCAGAGGTTTTGCTGGAGTGATTCCAATTGCAGATGCCCTGTTGAACATTGTTATGTGTTTCTTGTACAAAATGTTGATCACTCAGTGCTTTTATGATGAGTGATTTCTGATTTCTGGCTTCTGAGTGATTGCTCAGTATTATGGGTGTTGTGGATGGTAACAGAAATTCATTGCTAGGAACCCCCCATAGAACTTGGTCCCAAAATTCTTATTCATCATCCTCTATTTACTTGCTAGACCAGCAATGTACTTCTGTTTCTACCTCTCCGAAAAATATAAAATATTCTATGTCTTGATGAATCTTATGTAATTTTGAAAATAGGAAATAGATTTGCAAAACTTCAGAAAGGCTCTCACACTTGAGGGAACTGAGTTGGGATCACTGCCTGGACTTCACTTTCATGATCAAACCAGATCAGATCAAAGATCAAGGAGAAAAGGAGAAATGGTGAAGACACATTTGGTCTCTGTGCTCTCTGAGGTCTCACTTGTGACAACTTGTAACTTAGTGTTTTTAACATAAATATGTTGGTATTTATTTGACTTCCTCTGAACAACAATATTCTTCCTCTTTACTTAGGTGGAAAAGATCTATTTTTGACTGAGGAACAGAAAAAGTACTATAGTGCCCTAAAAAAACTTGGATCCAAGAAACCCCAAAAACCCATCCCAAGACCATCGGTGAGACCACCTTAAGAAGAACATGACAGAGTATACAGAGATGATGATATTTAAACTCAGTAGCCAGGCATTGAGAAATAAACTTTGCATTAGAGCCTCTCATCTTCCTCAGTCAATACAGTATTTAGATTTTGCTCTTGTTTGTTTAAAAATTCCATCCAACACAGTCATCTTTGAGCATATTAATTAAGGAAATTTACAACCTATTTATCACCTACTCAAATGTACAAACTTTTTAAATCAGTTCGTATTAAGTATTTGATATTCATAACATGATCTTGGTTATTTAAGTTGCATGATGTTGCTTCTGCAACTAGATTGGATTTTCATAGGTGAGAATGGATAGAGAGCAGTACATGCCCCATGGCTGTTATTTGCTTTTAAATAATCTTATGCTTTATTACATTTTCTTAAATTTAATTCCAGGCCTGGCTTTGCACAGTAACTACTCAGAGTTTTTCCTGCTTATGACATTTTAATTAGAATTGCTTATCCTAAAATATCTGCCTCAATAAGTATTTCTATTAAAAGAGCAATCACAATGTACTCTGAATATTTTCCTGCTATAGATTTTTTCTAAGCCTATGTGCTTGCATGATGCCTGAAAATACTTAAGTACTGTGAGGTTTTCTTTCAGGGTCTAAAGAAATCACCTAAAATGCTTCTAGTAGCTTGATGTTAATTTATGTTGTCTTAAATTCCTTTTCTAAGCACAAATTAGTGATTAATAGTTGAATGCAGGCTGGGTCTCAGAAGTGGCATTTAAGTAGTTCTCACTCTCTTCACAGAATGCATTCCTAGGATTGCTGTTTGACATCGTATCTCACAAAGCTTTTGACATCACCACTGTGATTTTCATCTGTCTAAATATGATCGTTATGATGGCAGAAAACAACCAGAAAAGCACCAAGGAGGTTCTCAATAAAATCAACTACTTTTTTGTGGCTGTATTCACTGCAGAATGTGTCATAAAAATACTGGCCTTAAGGCACTACTACTTTGGAAGTGGCTGGAACGTGTTTGATTTCAGTGTTGTGGTCCTTTCAATAGTGAGTAAGTATCAATCATTAGGTCAGGTGATACCAATATTAAGCCAAAACCCAGTCTGGAGTAAAGACCAACACATGTTTGATAAACAAGTTCTAGGTCCATTGTACTTTTTCAAACTATCTGCTAAGAGATTCCTTCTAAAAGGATGCAGTTATTGTTTTCTCTTGTATTTTTGCAGAGCACAAAAAGATAAACAGAGTTTTCAAAATTTTTTTTAAAGTATGATTTTTATTGTGGAATTAACAGAATATTAATTTAATTCAGTCAGATCTTTTGAAAGTTATTGTACTTAACCTGTTGTCTAATATTTTATGCTTTCAATTTGCATATTGTCATATTAGCTGTTGTTTTCACAGTAAAAGAAAATTCAGGTTAAAAATACATTTGCATCAAAAATGGGGATTAATTTAATATTCCAGTCCTTCCTGTTAAGAAGGCAATGCCCAGTTGCAGACTTGGAAAGCTCAGGAAAATTTGGTTGCTCAACACCATTCTAAATCTGGACCACTATTTGTGACTGAAAAAAAATTATTAAAACAGGCTTGTATTTTTTTTTTTGGCTCTTTAAATAAGACTAGATGCTGATCATTTACTCTGCAAAGGGTCATACACAGCTCTAGTTTCTCGTACAGTTTATTTTGTCTGTTTTTCCTACTCAGGCTCAGGTCATATCATATAATAAAGGATGGGAAAGAAAAACTACTCTAACTGCTCTGCTTCTTGCCTAAGCATGAGAGCCTTTTGCCATTCCTGTACAACCCAGAAAAATTATGACTTCTTAACTCTTCTGTTTGTAGTCGTTTGCTTTGCTACTGTGTCATTACTGTGACAGTAGGGTCATAGAATGAGGTGTTATGGGGGATAAACACTGAGAGACAATTTTCCTTTATTTTCTTCTTCCTTTCCTCTGATTTCACTAGAGTGTCAAGCATTAGTCAAAGTCTCAGATTTAGGCTTAGGTCTGCAGAAAAAACAGAACTCAGGCAGTGGCTCAGAGACAGTCCCAGAGCTTCCAGCACAGGACCTGACTGGATTTAAAAGGATTTTTTAGGTACTTGAGCCATCAATGCATAAATTCACTCCCCAAATTAGAGAAACTTGGAAGAATGCAGCTTCCAAACTATGCAGAAATCTTGATGCCTCTTTAATATTGAAGGACGTTACAATTTTTCTTTCTTTACCTAAACTTTTATCTGAGCAGTTTCAGAATTGATGGTTTATACTAAGAGCAGTGTAATATGACCAGTATTAATTCCAACACCTAAAGCACAGACTGTAACAAAACAGACATTAATTTGAATAACTTGACCTGACAACATTTTGCTTTCTTTTTCCTTTCAAAGGTCTTGGAGTTTCTGAAGTATTTCAATCTTTCTTCTCCCCTACGGTTTTGAGAACTCTTCGTTTGGCACGAATTGGCCGAATCCTGAGAATTATTCGCAGAGCCAAAGGAATTCGAACTCTTCTTTTTGCATTGCTGATGTCTCTTCCTGCACTGGTCAACATTGGCCTTTTGCTTTTCCTGATTATGTTCATTTATGCCATCGTGGGCATGGCAAACTTTGCCTGTCTCCCTGTGGAGGGTGGGATTGATAATATTTTCAACTTCCAAACATTTTGTGGTAGCATTCTCTGCCTCTTCCAAATTACCACGTCAGCTGGCTGGGATGGTCTTCTGGCCCCTGTGCTAAAAGCACCTGATACATGTGATCCCCAATTAAATGTAACAGGGACAGAGAAAAATAATTGTGTAAATAAGACCTTTGGTATTTTTTATTTTGTAAGCTATGTCATTATATCGTTTCTCATTGTCGTAAATATGTACATAGCTGTCATTTTAGAGAACTTCAGTGTTGCCACCGAGGAAAGCACAGATCCTCTTTGTGAGGATGACTTTGATATGTTTTATGAGACATGGGGAAGGTTTGACCCTCTGGCAACGCAGTTTATAGATTATTCTGCTCTTTCAGACTTTGCAGATGCACTGGCAGAGCCCTTGCGCATCCCAAAGCCTAATAAAATCCAGCTCATATCCATGGACATCCCTATAGTCACTGGAGACAAGATCCACTGCTTGGATATCTTACTGGCTTTCACTAAAAGGGTCTTGGGAGAATATGGAGATTTGGACAGTCTTGAATTAAACATGGAAGGAAAAATTGCAGCTGGCAATTCATCTAAAAGTTGTTACAGCCCAATTTCTTCTACCCTTAGAAGAAAACAAGAGGAAGTGTCAGCTGTTGTTATTCAAAGGGCCTTCAGGAAGTATTTGAGACAACGTTCTGCTGAAAATGTATCTTTATACCATTGTAAACATAACAGTGCTGTCTTTGAACGAGAAATACAGGACAAGAGAAGTCTTCTTGAGTCACTGCTCAATGAAAATCATGGTAGGAAGACAGATAAATTACGTCCTGCTTCTTCCATCTCCCTCCCTTTTTTTTATGGTGGTTTTGCTGAGACAGACAGCAATAAGCCTGACACATGAGGTGCCCCTGGCTGCAGCATTTCCAGTTAAACCGATGTCACTTATTTTCAGATGGAGACCATGTTTTGATCCCACAAATAATCTAAATTAAAATAATAATGGCAGCCTTCAAGTATTGTAATTGTTCAGATTTGCAAATGCTCCTTAAAACAATTAAGATTTGAATAACTATGTCATAAATATCAGAGGAAAATCAAACCATGGATTTTTTTTTCTTCAGCTATTGGAGTTGGTGAGGTTATTTTGTGGCTGTAAAAGATCAGTTGTAAGCACTTATTTATAAACACACAAGGATATAGAATAAGGTATATATCTTTAGGGAGAACCAATTTTTCCAAACAAGCTTTATTACAGCCTCTGTATGCCTTCGTTCCAAAACTGCCCGGCAGACCCTGGCAAGAGGGCAATTCTGAAGGTTCCGTTTATAGCTCGCCGCTATATTGGAACTCTGTGGGTCCTTTTCACTGAGAGACTTCTCCAGATGGCTTAAGTGAAGGTAGAAAGAAGGTCCCTGCATCCGGCTTCTATTGTCCCATGGTGAAACACAACCAGGCAGAGGTCTTGACCNCCATTGTCCCATGGTGAAACACAACCAGGCAGAGGTCTTGACCTGGTGGATCTCCCGGTATGCAAGGACTCGAGGGGCTTGCACACCGTGCTTTTATTAGGGGGTGGTCTTTTACAAAAGATAAGAAAAGCTCCAATAAGGGAATACAAGGGATGATACAGGACGGGACAAACAGTTATCACCACTGGGAAAAGGAGGGTGGGGAGACATTTGGAAGTTAACCAATAATTTGACCAACTTTCTCAGAAATTTCTCGAAGAAGGGGAAAGGCTTTAAAGTGAATGACAGGGCCTCAGGGGGTGTGGGATTTTAACTGACATACAAACTTCAGGGAGAAACCAAAGGGAAATTTTGGGCAGGGGTTACAGAGCAAACCATTTACTCAAACTAAACAATAGCTACTAAACATAGAAACGCTTAACATGCATCACCACAAAGCTTTATTGTAGCAAAATTAAGTAATTACCGCACTTCTGTAAAAGAGCTCACTCAAGATACTTGAGTATAATCAGCTTCTAATTTTGATGGGTTTGGGACCATCCTCCTCCTCCTCCTAATGTCTTTGAATGGATTTGTTTGTGCCTAAGAATTTTTGAGGTGTCTTTACACAAACACCTAAAGGGATTTAACAGACCATCCTCAGTTCCTGTGCCTGAAAGTTGTACATAATTTGTTCTTTGTATCATTCAGTGTGTGAAAATTGTCACAATCATAATCAAAATCGAAGAGTGTTGTGCAAGAGATATTGTTTCCAGAAAAGAATAATTGTACATAAAATTCCATCATTATACTTTATCCCTAGAAAGCACTACTTAGTAATCTGAAAATAAGTACATGGTGTATCTTGTGAGATAACATTTATTAAAGTTAAAGAAAGTATTTATTTCACTAATTCTGAAAAAATAACGAACTATGTGTAATAATATTTTACTGATTTTTTTTTTTCCCAGTTTGGAATATGACTGGTTTAGATTGTTCAATAAATACTTCAGGTGCTTAACATGTTTTTTGTCTATTTTCTAGGAAGTATCTTCAATTTCATTTATTACAAGACATAATCTATTATTGAGAGATAGAACAACAGTGATATAATTTTCCCAGAGTAGCTACCTATTAGCACAAGGAAACTGAAAATATTTTGCTGTTCATGGACAGTCAGAAAAGATTCAGCATTTTCAGGCCAAGAATATCAAGTACAATAAGGTAATGAATTTTTACTGACATTTACCTTGTTAAAGACTTTTAAAATAGGACAGACTTAGTCAAAACTAAGGTATTTTCAGGACAAATAAGGGCACAGGCAAGCTAAGAGTTAAAGAGCTTGGATACAGCATATTTGAACTACATTTATTATTGTCAAACATTGGAACAGCCTCCCCAGGGAAGTGGTGGAGTCCTTGTTCCTGGAAGTGTTCAAAAAATGAGTGGATGTCGCACTTGGTGCTGTGGCTTAGAGGGCAAGGAGGTGTTCAGTCAAAGGGTGGAGTTGATGATCTTGGGGGTCTTTTCCAACCTTAATGATTCAATGATTACTTTCAGAACCAGCTTCTGTTCATTAAAAAAAAGCTCTGCAGAGTTCTCAGGAGAGCTCAGGGGTCAGCAGCCCTGGGCAGTGGGATGCAGAGACACTGGGTGGGTCTGTCTCCTGTCCAGCCTGGATTGTTCCATGCACGGTGATGCTGGCCAGGTGAAACTATGAATTTTATTCAGTGTGAGCTGGAAGGAGCTCTGGGATGAACCAACAGCTTTTGCTCAACGATCAAGCTCCATTAGATGGCAGCATTTACTGTGGTTTAGGATGTGGGCAGTCTTCAGTGAAACAGGTGAAACTCACACACTTCAGCATAGAGGTACTAAATTAATTCTAAATTGTTCAGAAGAAAAGTGTCAAAAGTCTCTTTTTTCCTGACCTGGGCTTTCAAGTTAGCCACAGTCTCAGTAAGGGCTTGTTTGCTGCCTGTTCTGGTGTCCAATAGACCTTAATGGTTGTGGGGAAAAAAAAAAAAAAAAAAAATTGTTCTCCTGTGCTTGGACTTTGCAGTAGGGCAGTTCAAGCATTTCTCTATAGCACTGTAAAAGGAAATGTTTCTTAGAGAAGAGGTAAGACTCCTTTGTTCTTGCATATTGGAAAAGAAGGAAAGATTTGAAAAGCCATGTAAGAGATTTTTAAACATTAATCACTCTCATCTTTGCAATTAAAAAATATTTGTTTGAATGCAACACCAGGTTCCCTGTCCATTTTGAAGATGAACACTTTATTTCCATTGCAGGGGCAGAAATTTTTTGAAAAAATCACACCTGGCATGAACACATTCTTTGTGATTTTGTCACCTCAGCAACATACAAAACCATCTGAATTCACCATAGGGCTAATTTAAAAGTCTGACTAATTCTTTAGTATTGTTTAAGCACTAAAATTGCCTTAGCAGGCTGTTGCAGGGTTGGAAGGAGAATGGTGATATCCAGCTGTCGCAGCTTCTTCCTGCTGGATTTGTCCAAAAGCCAGTTCAGCTCCTGAAGCAATGTAGAGTTTCTTTAATAAGTCTGTAAATGGTGATGAGTTAAAGCAGTGAACAGGTGGCAGCTTTGGACAATTCTGTTAATCTGGAACTGCAAATTCCTCCACGTAAAACTGCTTGGATTTATGAGAACTCCATGAGAAATTCAGGAATGCTTGGAACACAGAAGAAGAATATTCCTTTCTGTTTGTGAAGTTCGATATTTAAATCAGTGAACAGTAGAAACAAAGGAATATTGGATCCCTCCGGTCAGGAAATACTGTGAATGTGGAGCTCCCAGGGAATTTCTGAGGATCAGCAGTAGAGTACAAACCAGCATTGCCTTCTCAGTGGTGGTGCAGCTCTCTGTTTTACATTGCCATGCATCACTGTTCCTGAATGAAACAGACCCCTGGGAAATAAGAGTTTTTTCTGACTTTTGTGGTAGCACTGTATCCCTCAGAGCAGGCTTCCCAAAGGTTTTGTGGAAATTGTTCTTTTCCTTTCTGGAGTTCCTCAATTACTGCTCACCTTGCACTATCCACTGTTTCCTCAGGACTCAAAAGAGACCCCATGTGTAAATAAGTTATTTGAAAAGAAATAACCTGGAGTGGAAGGTTTCCTGCCCATGGAAGGGAGTTGGGAACTGGATGATCTTTAAAGTCCCTTTTGATGCAAATAATTCTGTGATTCTATGAAAGGTACCAGAAAGAGAATCTCATAATTTCATCTTAGCCCTGAGCCTACCAGAGGTTATTGTGCTTGACAAATATGTTGTCTCCAATGTTACTGTCCAAAACCATCAGTGAGCTAAATGCTCTCTCTCAACATGAGAAGACCTCACATCTTAGGTGGTGCAGGAAGACATCCCAAAATATGCTTTTATAATTCATGTTTAAAGTCAATACTCCCATAAGAAGAGCACTCCAAAAAACCTGAGCAGCTTTAGGCAGAGGTCAAGGTTATGGCTAGAAGTGGTGAAGGAGAGATCTGTTGTGTTGGAACCAAGTAGAACAAATTATTCAATATTTATGGTAAAAGTTTCAGAGATGCACGAACCGTGTTTACATACTTTCATTAGCTACCACCAGCTAAAAGCAAGCCATGTGCTTTTCAAACTTAAATATTATGGCTAAATAGACACTTTAATCAACAATCTGGGAGTCTATCAATTGACACTATTTTGGACATGCACTTCTAGTTTCCAGTCTAGGGTAAAATAACAAGAGATTTCTCACCTGCCCACCCCTGGAAACTAAATTATGAGTTCTCTGTGATTTCTACAACATCATGTCAGATTTCTTTCTGCAAGTTTCTGCAATACCCTCATCCATTAAATATATTTGGATGAAGGTACTGAGCAGTGCCAGAGCTGAATGTGGTGGAACAAATTTTGACTCTTTGCTCTGCCAGTTCCAGGGAAAATATGTGAAGACATCAACTTAGTAAGTGGCTTTATTGATCTTTAGACACTTTTGAAAAAGCGATAGAGATGTTTTGGCAACTCCTCAGGAAAATAAAGCTGTTTGATCAAATCTGTTGCAGTTATCTGCTTTGTGGTTCCATGGAGTTTAGGTAAGACAGGCCAAGCTGATTTTAATGATAATCATTACCTTAATGCAGAGCTGTTCAAATTCTGGGCAGACTGAGAGCAATTGAAGTTTCCTCTCCCGTTTCCAGAGAGTTTGGGTTTATGCAGGAGCATTGCAAAGTTAGATATCCATGGGTTAGATTTCAGACAACAGCCACCCTACCTTGCTGCTCAAACATTGGGTAGAATTTGTCCCCAGGGACAATTTAAAGTGGTCACTGGAAAGAGAAGCTATTTTCTAAGTTTTCTTTTCTATATTCATACTTTTCTTGAAATGAAGAGGGTAGAACTAGAGGTAGTATTTTAGTAATAGTACTCAACAGTCTCTGCAGAATTTATCAGCAAAGATTTCATAGCCTTACTCCAATTACCTATTTTTTGTGCTTGTGGCTGAAGTAATAACACAGACATGATGAGGCAAATAAAAAGCCATCTTTGTCTTCTCCGCTTGGTATATTTTCTGCTGCTGCTACCAGCAAAGCCTGTAACTGCTGCAGCCAGAAATCTGTGTTTGCGTGAGAAGACAGATTCTCCAACATCTGTGCACAGAAATTCACCAAAATATTTCCAGCTCTTTCTTTCCCCCCCACCCCATCCTGAACAGAGTGTACAGAAAACTTCTTCCCCTTTCAATGAGATAACAGTAAGCTTCAATAAAAACCAGCAACAACAGGATTCCACCACAGCCTCTTTAGAGAATGACATTTCCTTCCTAAACATACATGGTGCCCATCACTCATTTATCAGGCTCTCTGACATCCCATTCAATAAAACACTTGTGCTTATGTCCATTATGTCCATTGCATTTATCTTCAGCTTCCTCTTATAAATTGTTTTGTCTGCCAGCGCTGCACAAGACAGATGATCCCATGGCTGCCAGAACATCAAATATGATGGGTAGAAGTTAATGTCCCTTACTTTCCTCTTTGGGGGATCACCCCTAAACAAACAGCCAATAATACAGACTCCCAAAAAATCCAGATAGGAAAGACAGAATTAATGTACAAGACTGGGTAAAATCAGTACAAACTGCATTTTCTAATACACCTGGGAATCTACCAACCAGAGGGCAGTGGAGCTCACAGATATTGTGATTGACATCTTATGTTGCTGTATTCTGCTAAGTATAGCCTTATATTTGTATTGTGATTTTGCCATAAATAAGAATTTTAATTTGCTCAAAGAATCACTGGCAAAAGCAGATTCAATATGAAAGTGAAAGCATGCTGAAATTCATTAGCACTACTACTTACTAGGTGGCTAAAGCACACAGAGAAAAATCAGGCTAGAATCTAAAATCAATCACTGTAAAACTACAATCAACCTAAAAATACCGGTGTGGAGGCTGGGGATGGAAAAAGGCTGGGAAAGCATAAGGATAAAATGGAATAAGGGAAATCCTCCCACTGAGTCACAAGGCTCACAGTGGATCATTCTGCCAAACTTAGCCCAGGACATGACCAACAGTTTAGGCCTAAAGGTTTTAACAATATTTGAATTTAGCAGGGTTTAATTGATAACCTACCAAACAATTTAACGAAAGATTCTATAGAATTTGCCCCAAGCACAGCAGTAACTCACTCATAAACCTGCTCAGGACTGAATCCAAGAGAGGTTTTGTTCCTGGTACATTTGCTGTACAATATTCACACTCACACACAAGAAACTGAAGAAGTCTGTAGGAGGTGAAAACTTCCACTTGAGCTCAGTGAAGCCCCCAGGGCCTTTGCATCTTCTCAGTGGATGAAATGTGGAGCCTTGAGGAGTGGGAGTGTCAGCCCAGGCCCCATCATCAGCTTTCATCAGTGATCCTCTGAGCACAGCATCCCCAAGGATTCACAAGCTGGAGAGGCCCCACTCAGAGGGAGATTCTGTCACAGCCCTGTGTAACCAGGAGAGCTCAAAGGGTCTCCCTTTGAGCTGCTGCTTATAGGGTTGCAAGAGGTTTGCCTTTAGCCATAACGATTTTCCATCCTGGACAAAATTTGGGTTGGTAACTTTCTTCGAAAGTTCAATAGCAAATATATTGTTCCACTTGGGCTGTTACCCAGGCAAGATAAATAACTTTCCAAGGCTGTTGGTTAAAGAGCAGGAGCTCATTAGACAGCCCAAGTTGCTGGGAGCCCAACAGTGCTCCTGATAAGCTCAGCCCAGGAGCTGTTCATCAAGGCTGAGCCCTAACGAGCATTTCTGAGTTCTCAGTGCAGCCTGAGGGAGTAGGAGGAGAGCAATCCTACCACCACAGGTTCCAGCAGATTGTGTATCATTCAACTGAACCCAAATCTCATGTAAAATCAAATACATTGAAATAAATAAATTTGACATTAAACATCTCGTGCTCCATGCTTGGAACAGCTGACAGGATCTGCTTGGATTATTGGACTCTGAGAACCAGGCATGGCTGTTCTTTTTTCTGAAATTATCCAGAATCAAGGATACAAATGAGCAAACATTCAGAGAAAAGCTTTTCTATTTGTTAAAGACAGGGCAATGGTAAAAGCAAAAATTATTATTTTAGAACCCATTTCCTCATCTCAATGCTTATAAAAACAGTGACAACAACCATCTTAATTTAAAGTTTTAAATTTTGCATGTTTACCTATGTACACAGAAACAGGTATTTTAATTGCAGTGCAATTCAATTAACTCCATAATGTTTCATAGCATGCCATGAATAATATATGAGAAGTAAATTGAAATCTGTCTCCATATTGCCAGGTTTGGTGATGCAAATTAATGGATTTGAATGCCATACTCAGCTGTAGTAAAGGGAAAACAATGGGCTGGCTTAGCAGAGGCTTTCATTTCCAAGTGCCACCTCATTGCCCCACTCATCTCATGCCAGTGCTCGGTGCCCAATGGGCCATTCCTCACTGGAAAATACACATTTTCAGTCCTGGCTTTGTGGCCATTGCTTCCACAGTGCCCATCTCTCATGGATTAAAGCAGAGGATCACTGTAAATGGCTGAGGAGTAACAGCCATTTTCTCACAAAACACTTTCTGGTTTTCTGAAGGTGATTTAGTAAACCTCCTTCTCTCTATAACCAAATGCTATTCCATCCTGCTTGCAAGGCTTTTGTGTAATTCTACTTTCTGTGGTAGTGTGGAAGAGCATAGAAGAACTTACTGGATTTATAAGGCTGGTGGTCTTTTCCTGGTGCCAATTCTGCTAAATTCAAAGTTGAATTTTCAAGTCCTTTACTCCAATAGAGAGGAAAGGCTTTGACAGGCCTCAGATTCCAGGCAGCAAAGTAAATCCCCAGGTAAAGTCTGCCCTTCCCAAATACTTAGCAATCACATGATTATATATCATGTACCCCATGTGCATGTACCCCAAAAAATGAATAAAGAGAGTCCTAAAGTTGCCCAGGGCTGTAAGTGAAAAGTAGGAGCATACTTGCATGCTCCCATAAATCTCAATAATTTTGAGATTTTTGGATGTAATCAAACCCAGCTATTAAGGCCATACGTTTAGCTCTTGCTTGAATTTTAAACCAAGGCTACTGATGGCCCCAGCATCTCACAAATAAAAGTTTTTATGTACCAACAATGTACCAACATTGCTGTAAAGATTCCTATGGACTCTTTTTGTGTGGTAGCGTGTGTGTGTGTGTGTGTGTGTGTGTGAAAACCACCATATTCTGCTACTTTAAAAAGTAATCCCTGATGCACCAGCTCTGGTATTGTGAAATGACGATATTTTTTTGCAAAAGGAAAAGATCCTTTATGTCAAAAGTCAACCTTCCACCTAGAGAAAATGAAACTGAATCCAGTTTTAGCAGAACTGAGTGGGCTCAGTAACTGAATGGGATGTTGTATGAAGCTTGTGGATAAATACAAGCATTTCTTTCCCTTTCCATTTCCATTTCCATTTCCCTTTCCCTTTCCCTCTCTTCTGATTCCATATTTTTCCCTTTCCAACCTTGATTTCTTTGTATTTTATGTGTTGAGAAAAATTGCATGATGAAAACCTGATGGACAAGATATGAGAATTAAACCAGCCCCTACAAATCTTTTGTTGAATGCATTTCATGTCTGGCACCCAGCAAATGCTTGTAAGTATTCTTGTAAGCATATAAGAACGAAAATGTTCATATTTCACAAAAGTGTGCCCTCAACAACACAATCTTTGATTTATTTGGGAAGAAAACACCCAGTTTTGGCATTTATAGCTGCAAATAGGCTTGTGTGTCCATAGTATGTTGTACCAGATATTGACAACAGGAGGCTTGAACTTTCTCTGCTGTAGGACAGTGAAGCGCACATCTTGCAAGAAATATTAGAATGACTTACACAGCTGAGACACTGATGTTATTTCAGATTATTACTTCCTCTTGCTTTTAGGTTATTTTGACACAAAAACATTTGTGGCAGGTGATTTGAACATTACACATTTCACAGCAGGAGAAAACGCCTTTGACCTTCCAGTTGCATGTTCCTGTTGCCACAGACTCAAAGCTCCAGTTCTAGCTTGAAAAGGTGAGAGTGAGACGAGTGATGGAACAAATCCTAGACATTTTTTTCCCATTCTGTTTGCTGAATTTGATAGACTTTTAAAGCCTGGCTTCTGGGAGGCAATTTCAGACACTTCTCTTAGCATCATCCAATTATGCATTGGCTGCAGCTCTCTGCATCTATCAAAGTGTCACGGATGCTTTCATGTAGGCAATATATTGCTTTTTCAGACCCAAGAGAGGGGAAGAATCAGGCACCCCAGCATCTTCTCCTTAAGTAGGTGTTGAGCAAATTAGCCCCATTACAATCCAGCATGCATTAGTCCATTAAAGGGCTGGAGGAAGATTCCTTTGTGTAAATGACTGGATGGTTTCACTGTATATTTGCATTAGTCATTTCCTGCTGTTCTTTAAAGAAAGTTCTTGATCACTGATGTTTTAAAGGCCTTAACTTCAACATAAGCATAACTTCAAAAGAAAAACAAAACCCAAAAGACAGGAAACATTCTCATATATTTTTAAAGGTAATTAATTATTTTTAAATACCATAAATTAATCCTTGTGGCTCAAAGGACACAACAGTTTGCAAATACCCAGAGAGTTATCCTTTGATTAAGTTGGCTTCTTGTACACAAACCTTCTCTTCCTTTCCCAAACCATTTATGCTGCTGTTCCCAGATTTAATGGTAGACTATGCACAGCAGGTATTTGTGCCCTCATTCAGAGGATTTACAAATCCCACCTGGGATGAACCTGCTGAGTTCAAATCAGCGGGACTGGCTGGGGCTCTTCAGCTCTTTTGAGACACTGGATTGGAAAGATTTGTGGTGATGAACTGATGCCTTAGCCATGAATTTGGCCTCTTTTCACACTCCTGTTACACAAGAAATTTAAAGACTGACAGAAAATGTACAAAAATTGGGAAAACTTTAAAAAATATATATGCTCACTTCTGTTGTACCACAGGCTACAAGAGCCAGCAAGATCACCATTGGACAACACACAACGGTGTATGGATGTCGCCTCTGGTTTTACATGTTTTACTTTGCCTTCTGATGTTTTCATATGCCTTCTGATGTTTATAGAACTTGGAGTTCTATAAACTTGGACATATGGAAACCACCAAAACCAAGAAAAAAAGACCTCACAGAAACACATCATAGGGGCAGAGTTACTGTATCAAGATTACTAAGAAAAAAGTGAAAATTCCTGCAGAAAACTGTTGAAAAGACCAGGCAGTGTGAAAATCCTCTGTTCCAGGTAAGGAGGAAAGAATAAAGGGTGTGGTTCCCAGTGCATCCCCTGGCACACTGATCTGTTGGGGATTGTGCAGTTTAGATTTTCCTATACAATTATTTCGTGTTGTAAATGAGGACCTCATTTTCTAGACAGGGCCTGACACTCAGGTTTTTTTTTTTTTTCAGCTCTTCCTGTCTGATAAATAATACAGCCTCTAAATAACCACACTCTGCCAAGCAGATGCTTTAGTCAATCATCTTATTATGTATTAAATAGCTCATCCACTGTACTCTGTGTTTAGGTCCTTAAAATCTGCTTCTCCTGAAGGCTGTGGCTTATTCTGACCCATCTGGACCTTAATTTCAAGGCCTGATATCTTCAAGTACCTAAAGCTGCCTCTGGTTTACCTCAGATAATCAAACTTATGTGGTTTGCTTCTTCATAAAAATAAAGATATATTGGATTTAAAAAAAAAAAAAAAAAAAAGGTTTTCAACATGTAAATATCCAGTGCCTGGAACAGTGAGGGAAATTTCTAGATACACCTAATTCTCCTTAATGAAGCAATATTAGGAACATTAATATTACAACTTTATTTCCTTCCCTACTCTAATTCTCTTAGCATTGTTCTGATAGGCCACTGAGGAGAGAGAGAAGAGCAATCCATATTTTTCCATTTGAGTAGGTGATAAGCAAATTTTTCCGATGGAAATGTGCATCGGACCATTTAGCAAGCTGGAGATTACTGTATGTAACAGAACGATTTTAATACATACTTACAGAAAAAGCAATTTCCTGTTACTCTGTAATAACAATTATCCATTCAAAAGTGTCTGAATTTTACATCATCATGATTTTTTAAAAAATATAATTTCATTCTCTGATAAAAAGGAATGAGATTTCTTTAACCTAGGTCTTTTATTTTGACAAAAATGCCAATTAGCTACTTTATGCCATTTAAGACTTCTCTATTATGTGGGTCACAACATGGCTTCAGCTATTCTTTTAAAGCAAAGTAGCAATGTAATATGTGATAAAAGCTATTCTAATCTCTGTGCAGTAAACAACCTTCATAAATCACTGGAAGCTCTCTGCAGCATCACTCCCTCAGTTTCACACTGGGCCACAAATCCCACATATGTTGATACTCATCCCATAAACAGCAATTTATGAGGATTTCCCCTCTTGGCCATGAGGTCTCAGTTTCTTTTGTGTTATTAAAAAAATCCCCAAACACTGAAAAGCTTCAACATGCACAGGTGAACATAACTCCTGAGCTGACAGGCAGCATTTGGGAGGTGAGTTTTCATGCCATAATTTCATTATCCAAATAAAATTGACAATAAATCTGAAAAAAAAAAAAAAGTAAAATTATTATATAAACCTCATCCTAGTGAGGGAAAAAAAAAGCATAAGGTGAGCATAAGATTCTTGATCTTATCTGTGTGAAACAGTGTCAGCTAAGTAATTCTAAATTTATAATAACTTTTATACTGAACTATTACTTGCACCAAAGTTGCAAAATAATTTGTTCCAGTCTGTGCTGATTGGCATTAGAAATTACAATGCTTTCAGTTGAAAAGCTACAATTTATTATTTTAGTTAGAGGGGTGTTGTTCAGAATATGCAAGATTCCTTTTGATTAAGGACTATATAATTCTGCATTGCATATCCCAAATAGTCAACAGTGAAGGAAAGGTATCACAACACTGATATTTTTCCTTTTCCAGATGAAGAATTCAGAGCTGTTTTTACAAACTAGACATTACCACTTCCTATTTGATTTTCATCTTCTTTCTCCCACATTATGCAGTTGAAATGGTTCTGATTGATGAATCCATGTGCCATGAAAAATGAGGATCAGTTACCAAACCAAACCCCACACTGTATCCTTAAAAGAAGGGGATACCGAAATGCAAAAGGATTTTACAGCTGAGATTTCCAAATCATATTTAACGTCTCAGGAAAAGCCAAAAAATAATCTTTACCAAATCTGGGGATGTTGTGAGAGTTCAGAAATGTATTAAAAAGGGATTACACTCATGAAACTCATCCTCTTTCTCCCAATTAAATCTGCCATTGTATTCACCATTGTTTCTGTTACTATAGTGATGAAATCTATGTAGAAACCTGGAGAGATACTGATTGCTGCATTTCATATATAATTTTTCACAATCTACTTTCCATTTCTTACTTCTTAAATGGCCATAAAATAGCACCATTTGTCATAACAGATGGGTCTGTACAGACATATCAAATACAGCATTGTCAGGAATCACAGAGAAATAAGTTGGTGATTATTTTTAAAAGAACCAAGAATTACTTTGTATTGGTTTTAAGTAACCATTCCCTACCTCAAAATTATTGCTAAGTTGTGGAGGGTAAAACTGAAGGGCAATTTGACTCTCACTTAAAGCTGACCAGCTTTATTTTAGATTAAACTGCTTTATACTTAATGAATATTCTTCTTTTCTAATAGCAAACATACATCACATGAATGTTTCACTTGTCTTTAAGTATTAATTTTTCTTAAGTTCAAATATCCATTACTATCAAATATTTGCCTTCATCCATTAAGCCATTCCTGTATCATTTATGAATGCAGATATCTCTCAGCTCTTTAAATACCTCTCCATATTTTCCCTCCAAACATCTTAATTTTTTATGCACTATGTCCATATTTATTCTTCACAAATGGGGAATGCTTTTTGGTTTTCTCCTTCATTTAGCAAGGTTTAGATTTTTTGATGGCAGCATTTACGTTTCTCATTTTTAAAGTTTCTTTTAGCTTGAGGTTTATTTCCCTCCAGCTGCTCTCTGCACTTGAATTTGCTGTGGGTGGAGATTCCTTACTTTTCCTTGTGGTAGGGTAGAAGGGACTCAAACAGCTTTGCTCTGAGTCCAGTGGGAAAAAATAAGGATTTAATTTTGGACAGGGAAGGAAAAGTCAATGGTAAAGGCTCTTCACCCTTCCCTGTCTAGCAGGGATTGTCTATTTTCTCCTCACACATTTAAAAGGAGATGGGAGACATCTAAATTCCACTTTATTCCCAAGGGAGATTCCATCAACACAGCCAGAGGAGCCCAGAATGCTGCTTCTCTCACCTTCAATCTAATTTTTTTCAGCTACTGTAATTCAAAAATTTTGCATTTTTCATGCATTTGCTGCCTTTTGCAGGATGCTGTGGCCCAAAGCTACTTTGCCTCACAGAGAATACAGAACACCTGCTTTTTCAAGCAGCCACTGGGGTAAACCAGGCTGGCTGCCAGAAAGGATTTAGTAACCTCCTTACCACGAGCAGTCAGCGGGCTCAGATGGCTCAGTGCACACAAGGATGTTCCTGGAAAGGAACCTGTTCAAGAAAGTTGCCTTTGGAAACACCCTGGCATGTTTTAATTCCTGAGAGCTAATCTTCTCTCTGATTCACTCTGGGCCATCTCAAGGTTAGCACAAGGACTTGGGGAAGTCAGAGATGAACATGGGATGCCTTCCTGGTTTCTTCATCCATGGGTGACAATAATTGTTATTTCTTGCCTATAGAAAGTGCAAGTTCTATTTCTCCCCTTAAGTACAGGAGAATAGGGAGGAGGCCAAAGACCAGCTGCTGCTTCAAGTCTGCTATTCATCTCTAACTCTGGATGAAATGTAAGGAACTTTGGGTGAAATCTCTATGGAAGGGACCTTAGAGATTTGAAATTAGCACTGGAGATGGATAGGAAAGCTGTCTATGGAACTGGTGCTAGAGACCTTTTATGGTGTCACTCTTAAGAGTGTTTAGGAGCTTAAGTCACATTGATTGCAATGCCTTCTCACTGAAAATCCTATTTGGCATCTATATTTCTTAGGAGGACAGAAACATATTTAAAAATCTACCCTTATTATTTGTCTGTTCTTTTCCTATGAATGGAAGGTGCAGATATTTGTACAAAGTAGGTGTATTTTACCCACCTTCATTGATACCTAAGCTTCAAACAGCTCACACTTCCTAAAATTAATGTCAGATGGTTTAAAGTCTATATTGGACCTATGACAGATAGCTTGGAGGGAGCAAGAGATGATATGAATTGAATTTGCTCTGCGCCTGATATTACTTTGAAGTGGGATAGTAGGGACAATTCTGAAGTCAGAAGGATTAATAAATCTTTGATCCCTTTAACCTGCCATGAAATTTCCTAATTTCATTTTGCATAGTCTTCCTCACCATCACATGTGTGCATCTTCAAATGAAATCAAACTTTCTTTGCAGTGCCCTATCCAAAGCCTCCAAGACAGAGTTTAACTTTCTATGGCAACACTCATTAAATTTAGAGCCTAATGAAGGAAAGCTCTGGACAAAAGACAGCAATTTTCCACCAACACATTAAAGCAAGAGATCTGGTGCTCCACCCTGAGTTCTCTCCCCCATTCCTCACAACCCTGAATGTTTTGAAAGAAGATAACTTTAAAGATAGGAGGAGATTGGCAACAAAATGAAATTCAACAGAAAATAAAATAGAATTTTTCTCAGGATATTGCTGGACTACTTCCCTTGAAAGTTTCTTTTCTACCTCAAAGCTGCCAAGGATTAAATAAGAAAGGATTAACAAACTATTTTATTGATTTATCTGTTATAGAGAAGGATCCAGCACTATGATCTTTGTCAAAACTGTGCTCACATTTTTAATGCATTCTCTTGCTGGAGAGGCACCATCTCAACTTCCACCCAGAGGTCAGTTGGCTTTCCTTGGATTCATCTCATTTTAACTAGTGCTGACATCCTGAAAGTGAGTTATTTTCCATAATGATTGTATAATTTTTAGCTTCTCTCTTTAGTGTCTAATAATTAATCCTTTTTTTCTGCAGCCAATGCTTAATGCAGAGATGACTTCTTCTTTCTGTCTTAAAAGTTCATCAGCCAGGGTAATTCAGAAATACTGATCCTTTGGACCAGACTAATCATAAGATCACACTGTTTGTCCCTAAGCAAACCACCTGGAGAAATGAGAAGAGAAACCCTGGTTCTCCTGCAGCAGAGAAAGGAACCTCTAAAATTGCAGGAGCTCCTCCTTAGAGAGGTGGGCTGTTGCTTTCCCTCCCTGTTTCTGAAGGATGAGAAAACTTAGTTTTATGGGCAGAAGTTTACTATGCTTTAGCTTCAGGGCCAGGGAATGAGCCCTGTCCCATTTTTCTAGGAGTGCAGACACAGCTGTAAAGACAAAGATCTCTCCAATCCTACCCAACAGTGGCTTCAGCCACAGAGGAGCTGCAGATCTCAGAGTCAGTGAATTCTCCCAGGCTTCTGACCTGCTTCTTGTTTATATCATCATCTGCAAAAAATTAACATGAACCTGAGAATCGTAGAATGGTTTGGGTTGGAAGGGACCTTAGAGATCACTCAGTTCCAAGCCTCTGCCATGAGCAAAGGAGGGACATTTTCCACTATCCCAGGCTGCTCAGAGCCCCATCCAGCTGGCCTTGAACACTTCCAGGGATGGAGCAGACACAAGTTCTCTGGATAATCTGTTCCAGTTCTTTATCACCCTCACAGTAAAGAATTTATCCTAATATCTCCCTAATCCTGCCCCTTCTCAGTGTGGAGCTGTTTCCCTTTGTCCCATTTCTCCATGCCCTTGTTTCAAGTCCCTCTCCAGCTCTCTTCAGGCACTGGGAGAGGCTCCAAATCTCCCTGGGGTCCTCTCCAGGCTGAGCATCCCCAGAACAACCATATATACCCGGAGCAATCCATATATATGAATCCTACATATACACTGACCTTTTATTTATATATATACATGTGTGTTCAGGTACACACACATAAATTTATACACACAGACACAGACACAGACAGGCAACAGCCACCAATTTTCCAGTCTTACACTCAGCTTCAGTCATAGTTTTTTAGTTCACTTTATAGATCCACCCTTGTGGGTTTTGGGTTTTTTTTTGGTTTTGTGGGGTTGGTGTTTGTTTGTTTGTTTGTGTTTTTTTGTTTTGTTTTTTGTTTTGTTTTGTTTTTGTTTTTGTGTTTTGTCTGTACTAAAGGAGGGAATTGAAACTGAGATAATCAAAGAAAATATAAATGCCAACACCTTTTACAGACAATCCATTACAGCACAGCCATCTCCCACTATGAGGCTGACAAACACATTTTCCTCTGTGTTTCCCATCCCCTTTGCTCAGCCTCACTCCTGATTTTCTGCGAAAGACTCTCAGAAATTCAGGGATGAAACAAGATCAGGGAGAAATGCTCAGCTTGGAGCCTCCCCAGCTGAGGTTTCTGCCTCTCCCAGGAGAGCCTGTGCAATCACTTCAGCTCCTTCCATGGCTCACACAGACACCTCCCTCAACACCCCCATGTACAAATAGCTCAGTTCCTGGAGGAACAGCACCTCCAGAGTGGTGAGGGATTGCTGGAAGGGGACACAGAGATGATAAAGGCAGTGAGGAGGCTTTTCCAAATATTTCTTGGGAGATAACTGAGATAATGCTTCTCTTGCACAGAAAGAAGTGACTCCTTGAACCTTCACTTAGAGGGATGGAAAATAATGTAAGTCCTGTGGTTTACTGCACTTTCTCTGCTTAGGAAAAAAAAAAAAAAGTGGTTTGTGGCAGACTCTTCTATAGGATTCAGTGACCTTTTATTTGCCTGAAAATCATTTAAAAAACTAAGCAGCAGATTTTTCTTCCTGAGTGGCATTTTAAAAAATTGGAAGTGGGGAAGAGTGGATATTTATTTATTCCTTTGCACAGGAGCTTTCTCAGTGTTTTTGACTTGTTATTTTGCTGAAATAAGTTAACTAGGGTCAAAAAAAGGATCCTGGAGAAGTGAATAGGCATATAAGAAAGTTTTTTTCTGAGCATGAAAATTGCATATATATATATATATATTATCTACAAACTTCAGATTTTCTAGTTATAACATTTATTTCAAAGCAAAGAGAAAAATTTCAATGATCTTAAGTTTTATAACACTAGTCTCTTACATAGGTTTATGCTTAGTAATATTGTTCTGATACAGACTAACATTTGGTTTTTGAGACTTTAGAATGGATCTTATTTTAAATACATTTGTGTGTGTGTGAATAAGGCAGAATTACATCTGTTTTATTTGTGGAATATGCTGTACTGTGCCTGGTGACTGCTTTTATCATGATAAACTGTGGGGCAAAATAAACTGAGACCAGGGAAAATTAGATGCTCTAGAGGCTCTTCCTGTGGTACAGGTGCTGCTCCTTTTCCATATCCCAAAGGTTTTAATTTTTTTGTTGTGCTACATTTTGGGTTTCTTTGTAATGATTTGACTTGATCTGAGATTATTTTCCATATCCACAAAAGAAAAAAAAAAAGTATTTTGAAATTTGAGTTTTCAAAATTTGAAAAGGGCAAACAGTGAATTTAATGAAGCAAGGAACCTTATGACATGATGTATGTCCTTAAGTGATACATTGAAAGACATACCTAATGCAAATGGTTTGTTCAGAACTAACTTCTGATTAGATACATTTTAATATACTTAGAAAACTGTGTCTGACAGAAGACCATATAATTTGGAAACTTCAATAAATTATGGAACTACTAAAACTTTGGCAATCCAAGTTAAATTTGAGATTGTGCATTCAAGTTAGGTTTTTTTCAAAACATATAGTTAAAAGGTTTTTTTCACCGTGTTTTAGTGACAGATGAGAAGTTTTCTTTCAGGTTTTCTTTCATGGACTAGTTGAATTTTGTTATGGTCTTGGGAGAAATATTTCTTTTGCATTTTGTCCCAAGTTTTTCTCTCCACATATTTAGCTGCTGAGAGACCTTTCTGTATCAAAATATACACAATGAAAGGAATCTTCAGAATGACAAAATGGCAAGTCTGTGATACTTTTGGTGCATTTAGTACTTTCTGTTAATGGTAACAGTACAAAACCCAAACAATTACTTTTTACAGCTTTTGTTTTGTTTTATTTAATCAGGTCATGTTAATACGAGTTATAAGTTTATAGACCTATTAATCATATTAACAACTTTTGAGACACTGCTTGCATGTGAAAAGACAAAAAATCTGACATATTGTCAGCCTCACATTTAAAAACCTAACTCTCAAATGCAAAAAACCTCCAAGTTAACAACTGCAGTAATTCTTACATGGATGTTTAAGCTCTTGGGTGTTAGAGGCAGCTAGAGTATAGCTCTCATTCCTTGGTGGTGAAGACAAATCAGATTCCCCTTGTTTGCTTCAAAGCTTGAATATCCATAAAATCTGCAGGTGGTTCAATACTGCTCTGTAGGAAATAAATGGTTAAAAATCACAGCTTGTCCCTCTCCTGGCAGCCAAGTGTGACCTGCAGCCTGTTCTCCTTCCTTCCACTGCTGCCCTTGGGCAGGACTCTGCCTGCCAAGCTTGGTGAAATGAATGAATTTCCCTTTCTCCTCCTTTTCCTCCTCC
>VWYP01032555.1:0-57203 GCA_013400435.1 Pycnonotus jocosus
TCCTGTTTGAATCTTAATCAACATTGACACCTAAAGAAAATGTGATTTGTCAAAAGAGCTAGAGATTTTCTATAAGTCACAGTCTTAAGTGTTCCTGCTAGCAATGAAGACATCCTGTCACCAATTCCATTCACAATTACAATTTTGCAGTCAGAATTGTTGCATTTTCCCCACATTATAATTTGTGATGCTTTTCATGGATTTGTTCTGCACTTAGAACTTTCTTAAGAAAATGAGAATATATTGAGTGGCTTGCACAACCCAAAGGTAATCATGACAGAATTTGGAAGATTACTTCCATGGGATCTCTCAGGTTGGAAGTGGTCTCAGATAGGCATCTGCTCTAACATCCCATCCAGATTTGAGTGAATTCAGCATTTAGACCAGGTTGCTCAGTTGCTGAGTTAGGTGTTTAAAGCCTCCATGGCAAAAACTTCACCACTTCCTGAGCAGCCTGTCCCAGTGCTTTGCTGTCCTCACAGACAACCTTGGACAATTTGTTCCCATTGGAACATCTCCTCTTTTGGTCTGGGACTATTGTTTCTTATTCATCTATGCCCCTACATAAGAGGAATTTGCCTTCTTGCTAACTTCCCTGTGGATGTGGACAGACTGCTGTAAGGTATTCCCATTCCTCTTTCTCTTGTGGAGTACAACAAGCAGTTAGGAAATGGAAGGTAAGAAACTTTCACCTCTCTCCTCTTTCTTTTGTGGAGTACAAAGAGCAGTCAGGATATGGAAGGTAAGAAACTTACACCTCTCCCTTCATGCAGCCTTTTATCCTCTCCCATTGTCCATCCACAGTGGTCATCTGCACCTGTGGTTCACAGGGCAGCTCGTGGTTCTCCTGAAAAATCCTTTCCAAAACGTCGAGGAGAAGAGCATATTCTCTCTTGTCTATATACAAACCAAGTATGGCAGCACACATAAGGCTTAAGAGGGAAATAAGAGCATTAATTAGTTCAAGTTGTGGCAAGAGGCATGTTGATTTTCCCCAAGAAAATTTTTATGAAACAAAATAATGATCTTGAGAACAAAAAAGAAAAAAAGTGGTTGGGGGAAAAAATCATAACACAATATTTAATATTTTTGTTGCATTTTCTATAAAGATGTTCTGTGTTCTATTTGGAGATTTGAGAGATAAGAGGCTTGCACTGCTACAGTTAAATAGTTTGTAATTATCTGGAAGCCAGCTTGTCCAAGTACAGCTCTGCAGTGTGGTCAGTCTGGCAGACTTTGTCTCTTCAGGCATAACTGCTGATTTATACCTCACCCCATAAAGGTCAAAACCTACTTTCCAGCATGCTAGCAATGTTGTCTTGAGCTGTTAACCACTACTCTGGAAATGCCAAGCATTTCTATCATAATGGAGTTCTTTTTACTTGAATTTATGCAGCTTGAAATCAAGAAGTCTCTGGACTTCTGAAATAAAAAAAATAATTTTTTTTTTTTTTTAAAAAGAAAAAGAGTGAGAGAAAAAGGGGGAGAGAAGGAGAGAGGTGGGCCTTTTTGTTCACCCAATGAGCTCTATATTTTACACTAGTAGAGCCCCAGGACTTGGTGCATCTGGAGTGAAGGGTGAAAGTCCAGCTAGTTTTGTTCTGGACCAGCAGGGTCTGGTTGACACATGCAGATTGCCAGGATGTTTGTTCAGCACACACCCAGCTAGCTGAGAAAAGGTAAGGAGCATTAGTCACACTGTGTATACTGCAACAAATAACATTGCAGACTTCTGCTGCCCAGTGAGGATGCTGAGTCTAAGGACTCTGAAAATGCAGAAGACAGTCTGGAAACTCAAGTTCCTTTGCAGCTGCAGACATCTAGTTATAAAAGTTTTGCTAGGATGGAAAACCTGCCAACAGCAAGGAGAGAATGAGATGTTACACCTGGATCAAGAAGAAATGGTACAAGGGATGAGTCAGCTGGAAATAAATGCCTGGCTTGGAGAGGTTTGGCTTAAAAAATGAACAAACAGCAAAAAAAAACCCCAACCCCCCAGGCTTAAAAAACTCCTGAGAAAACAGCAGATTATAAACAATAGCATGGAGAAGCAAACCTGGTATAGGATGATGTTGGAAAAAGAAATTAGGCTTTCATCCACACAAGATTTCTGTTTGTAATTAAGAGGTAACAAAGGATTATTCATGAGCAGCTTTCCCTGTGGCCTTTCCCTGCTTCCCACTACCCACTCAGCTGGTCAATGGATAGTCAACCAGCACAATAGGAAATCCTGATGGCCTCAATCAGCAAGGAGGAGGCTGACTCTTGCTGGCAAATCTGTGTTTGGTGTCAAGCAAACATTCTTTTCAGCCATGCCAGGGGTTCAGCCATCTTCCTCAGGAAGACATCAGCTGGGCAATGAGTTTTAGGTAGCTAGCATTTACAAAGTAAGAAATCTGCACCGGTCATTGCAGATGTTGCAAATTGTTCCTACTTGTGATGGCGTAATGGGAAAACATCAAAGGCTTACACCAGTTTCGTGGTTGTTTGGAATGAGATAGGCAGTGAGCCCAAACCTACCCTGGCAAAAGCCCTCTGTGTTGTGCAGCTTAGCTGTCCTGCCAGCTATGTTAAGCAGGACATTTCTTATCTCCAGTTCTTTTCCATAAGGATCAAGTGTTCCTGGTCATTTGGCTTTTGAAAAAAGGCTCTGTATGGTTATTAGCTGTAACACTATTCCTGGGCTTTAGGCAGGAGGGGGATTGTTAGACTAGTTTCACCATTGTGTTGACCTGCTCACAATCTCCTTATCCAGTGTCAGGCTGTTATCCTGACCAGGCACCTCACTGGCTCCTGCTTAGCTTCATAAGCCTACCTGGAGCAGACAATTAACTGCTGCCCCATTCAGCTTCTCCTCTGCAACACCCTTTTGTGATTAAGAACCCTCTGGTGAAAAATGAAGATGTATCTGTGTAATTATGCAGGAATTCTCTGTTAACCTCCCTCAATTATTTTTAAAAGCATGTTGCTATGGGAAAATACTTCTGGAGTCAGTTATTTTAAAGCTTTCTTCTTAGATACTTAAACACACCCTTCCCCTATTCTCAGACTTGAGGACAAACCTTTATCCAGAGGGTGAATGCAGATGTAAAGGATGTTGTTCACTCTGCTGGGAATGAAGCATCATACACACAGCTCCAAAACCTCCAAGCAAACCAGTGTAGTGCTTAATGAGAATTGACCTCTATTAAAAAGTGAAGAAAATTACAAACAGTAATTTTTAAAATTTAGGACAGAGTTTCTTTTCCTCACCATCTTAAAAGTGGACAAAGTAGGAATGGTACAAAGCTAATAATTACTTCTTTTAAAAACAGAAAAAGAGGAACAGAGTCCAAGTTGGACAAAGTTCAGGGGCTGCTGTTTTCTTTAAGTGAATATACCTAAAAGTCCAGTGAGCTCTAAATCAGACTTTCCATTGCACAAGGTGCAGCTCTTGAGTTGTGACTGATACTAGACATCTATATTCCTTCTGTGTTAAGGGCTGGCTGCTACTGTCATGGAAAACATTAATGTCAGCTTCACCTTTTTGCAAAACAGTCAGCATTTGGTTTGGCTGAAGAAAAAATATTTTGGAATGGACCTCAGTGACCTTCTGCAAATTGATAGCTGGCCTGAAACAGGCAAAGATGAGTCACTAGTTGCACGGGGTTGAAACCCAACCCATACATCTGCAGCACATCTTGCATAGCCAGTGTAATTGATGTTGTGACAAAAGTTCTTCAAAAGAACTTTGAGAGCCTCTGATTGGATACTGTATGTAACACATAATCTCTGGGAGGAGATGAATTTAGGCATATACTCTGTAATGTCTGGGTGTTTGGAGGCCTGCTGTTCTCTATGTATTTCCCTGGGAAATTTACAGTTCCTCAGAAGGAAGGAAATTCTGGGATTCCCACTGTTCTGCTGGATGAGTCCCACCAGATTGTTGATGGAAATGAGTGAATTCACTCTCTTTTAGTCATGTGTCTATTCCTTTCAGGGTATCTGACATGGTTTTGATGAAGTCCATAGTACTTGTCACCCCTTTTTTAACTCTAACCCAATATCCTGGGGAAATTTACACTCTTCCAGGGTGGGAATGTAAGGACTCTGTTACTGAATTGACTGTAGGTATTTACTGAACTTCTGAACTTCCTTCAGCCTCCCACAACAAGTAGCGTGCAACAAAGTTTTCAGAAGAGGAACCTCTTTGTTGCTGGAAGGATGCTGTATTGTGTAGAGAGGAACAAATTGTGTAGCATTTTACATTTCACGTCCCAATTTTTAGCCTCGCCATGAAATGTTTAAGTCCCTTCTGTTTTCAGATTTTAATAATGATTTAAAAAGTATCCACTGGGTAAATACATTCTGCAACGGTTTCCTTGTGTGCCAAATTCCCAGTTTACAGCCTGACTGAAAAAACTTTATTATATTATTCTCAATATATATTATTCTCAATAATTTGATAAGTCTTAGTGTTTGCAGGAATAATCCAGATCCTGAAAACAGCTTCTATACCCAGTGCATGGTCTGGGAGCACTCATGCTGTTACTTTCATACAGCAGGCATAGAACCACTTGTACTTTCTTATAAAGTGCTATAATTTTGCCCACCACAGTTTAGTCCTTTCTCTTTTTTTGGAAAACTTCCCTTGTGGTTTTAAGAGCCATGGTTTCCATTATCTCATTTTAAACAAATGAGGTTGGGTATTTGTTGAGACTCTCTGAAACAGCAGGGTCACAGTCAGTTTGTGCACAAGGCCGCTGAACAGAGTTTCAAGTCTACATCTCCACTTAAGGAGGTATTTTATTTTCGCCTTGGTCAGCATATAATGGCTGTGCCACTAAGATATTTTTTCTTTTTCTCCTTTTTTTTTTTTTTGTTTTCTTTTTTTCCCTCTAGATAAAGTCCATTGTATTTCAATCAGGACATTACCATTTTCCTTTTCCTTTCTGGAATTCAGAAAACTTAACTTATCACTGACTTTCTTGTTTATTTTGAAGAATCTTGTCTATTTTGTAGGGGTATACAAAAGCGCAACACGTCTAGAATTTACCTCAAGCAATTTTTTTTTCCCAAAAAAAAAGAAGATATGGAAAAAATATAAAAGCTTTTTCTGGGAACTTAGTTACAAGTAATTTGCACCTGAAATTTGCAGGTAAAGAAACCAAATCTGTTGTGACCGAGTTTCTGAATAGTGGAATTGTTGGGAAAAAAAACCCCTCCAAACAAACCAAACAAAAAACACCAGGACAAACAGAGAACAGTTGTTTTCCAGAGCTGTAGAGGAAGCAAAGCATAAATTATGGCTGACAAAGTACCATCAAAATACCATGAAGTACCCCAAAGTCAATAGGCAATTGGCATTTGTAATCGCTGATGGTGGGGGAATTTTTGATCTGATTTCCCAATCTCCCTTGCCTTTCCAGAATCTAGTTTAAATTCAATACAGATGCCTGAAGGTAGGAGCCTTCTACACTTAGCAGTATAGGAGCCCATAGAGTACACAAAGCTACCTTACATTTGTTGTTACATGTCTGTCCACCCTAATCCTTTCAGTCAGCCATGCTAGCATGGGGCACATTAAAGCATGTGCTTTCCTCTGTATTCTTTAAACAGTGAGAATAGCATAGGATTTCAGGATCTTAAGGAAAATGTGCTTTCTAAAACATCTGCAATTTCCAGCTACTTTGAATTGTTTTGTTGGCTTTGTGCACGCGCACACGCACAATTTTTTCCCAAGGTCTGTGATGTAGTGAGGTACAAAAATCATGTTTCTTGGCTATGGATTGTACTGGAAAGGTGATTTCTGTAGTTCCTTATGAAGTGAACTCCCCAAAGACTGAGAAGGTAGGGTGAGGTGACACCCTTCATCCCTTGTGTCTTGGCACGGCAAGTGTTGGGTAATGATCTGCCAAACCGAGCCCCAGGGAAGCAGGGCTCCCACCTCACCTTCCTTCCCCATTCTCCTTGGTGAGAGGAGGGCTCCCACCAAGCAGCAGGAGAGCTGAAAATATGCAGAGTCCTTTCACTCTGCCTTGGATCTGTGGGGAGAAAAGTGGCCATGCCTCCTCCCTTAGAGGCTTGGTCCAGGAGGAGAGGATGCAGCAAGAACAGACTAGGCCTTTTTGAGACCTAATGTGGCAGTCTCTTCCAGCTTTTAATTTTTTTTTTCTCTTCACTTTTCAAGGAGTGTTGAGAAATATCGTAACCCTTCCCTGGGATCTTCAGCTTGGACTCTGCTACTAAGATTTGGCTGATACCCTGGGGGGAGACAATCTGCCTGAAATTCCTCTGAGGCTCTTAGGAGACTGTGCTCCTTTGGGCCTGAAGAGGACAAGTTTTATGAGTCTCTGGAGAGAGTGTAAAAAATAACATTTAACTATTTAACCCTGTTGGTCTCCCTGAGAGCAGTGGAAGAGGACACATCTCTCCTCCCACTCACAGGGACCTTCTGGCAGTGAATTTTCAGTCCCTATGTAGAGCATGAGAAGATAATAAGGATTGAAGCACCTTCACTTTCGAGCAGAGTCCACATACAAAACTCACCTTGTTCTTTCTTCCAGATAACAAATAGGTGGTAATTAATAGAATCAGTCTGTACAATCCTGCCTGGGAATCAATCTGAAAATGACTCAATAATACCGTGTATTCTACTGGCTGTACATAGAATGCAGTTATTCAACACATTAGTTGCTTCCAGGTATTTGTAATCATGTCTTTGTTTTCTTTCCTGAGAGGGGAAAAAAGTGTCTATTTACTAAATTCTGTCACCATTATAGTGCTTAGTTCCCAAGGCCAGGGACATTATTTTCTATTTCCCATCGATATCCAATGCCCTCCAGCTGCACTGTAGATTAGCAGACACGGGGTGCTAAATTTAGTAGAAATAGAGTGCAAAAGTACTAATTAAACTAGTCATGACAGCCACTGCCTTTAGCAGTGATGCCTTCCAGGCATCCTTGGCAAAAAACAAAGCATGAATTTGCAGGTTTTCCAAAGAGCTGTGCTGGGCACTGAGACCTGCTGAGTGCAACCTCAGTTCAGCTACAGGGTGTGGAGTGGCACTTTTCCTTATGTTATCTCACCTGTGAGGTTCAGTGCCAACCTGTAGAGGACCAACACGTTCATAGCCTGGAAAAAGAGGTGCACTCAGCTGTCCTGAGGCAAGTGGGGCACTTGGGGTTTGTGCTAGCTGGATAGAAGTTCAGTGTGCCCTGGATCCTGTCCAGCTCTCTTTTTTGGAGCTCATATCTGAAAGCATCTACTCTGCAGCAGAAATAGCAGCAGGATGGTGTAACCCAGCTAACTGAAAGATAATTTCTCTAATTGCCACTGTTAAATACACAGTCTGGGGTCACTGCACTCAAGTGAGGATTTTCTTGGGTTTTTTCACTCCTCATGGAAGAGGGTAAAAAAGAAATTTCTTTGAGTAATTTCACTTATGCAAGAGGAATGATATTCCTTTTAATGATGCCTTCCTTTTAGTGACACCATGGAAACCTTGGGATTTCTAAAGGACTTGAACAGCATAATTCACTGGGAATTTGAGAACAATTCTGCTATGCCAGAGAAAAAAGCTCAGGCTTTTCTCCTTGAAAGCAAAAGTAAAAGCCTTAAAACAAAGAAAATCCAACAACCAAAATCCTGAGTTTGGAGCTGCACTCCCTTGAAGTGAAATTCATGACTAGTAATGATCTACCACAAAATGTACCAGTTAAGGCCTAGCTGAGTCCTCAGAATAGGTGTTCAAGATGCATATGTTTTGTGTCGATACTCTCTGCAGGGGTGAATTGCTCTCCAAATTCTGTTTGTTTGCTGAAGCTAAGAGAAAGCCAGCAATGCTTCCCACAGATCACCAGCTTGTGCATTCATAGCTCGCTCAGCTTCAGATATTTTGTGAAATAATGAAGGAATGTGTGCAAATGCATTTTGGACTTTGAGTCTGAATGTGCTATCAATATTTGAATGTAGCTACATGTAGTAGCTGCACGTAGCTGTGTGTTGTAATTGTATGGCTGTGTTAAACTTCTCCAGCAGGTGCAACATGCAAAGAAAACCAGCACATCCCTTTTTAGACAATTTACACCGAGCAGCAAGAGCAGAAATGGACAGAGAAGTAGCTGGTGCCATCAGCTGTCTGCAAATGGTGATGATACCATTGAAACAGATGAGATGGAAACAATATGAGTAGATACAGCAAGAGGGTCCCCACAGGACAAGTGGTATTTCATGCAATTGTATGAGTGAGCTTGTATTGTTTCCTTGAAACATAAGAACTTATCTTAAACAAGTGCAGCTTATCAGCTCAGCACAAGTAAACTGATAAGTTGGGTTCAACAGGTTAGACTTTGAATATTGCTGTCATCGTCAGTTGGGATACTGGGGAGATGGAGAAAAGCTCTTGAAGCAAGAGGGTTAAAAAGGCCCATGTAATATTTTGAATTTTCAGTCAAGTGAATATTACCATAACACAATAGATCCAGTGGTGGTCTGGCCCTAAGTTCCAGTTTTACAAGACAATTATTTTTATGATATATTTTTTTCTGAATAGAACATTAAATTATTTTCTCTAAGTGTAGAGGTTTGAAAGCAAAATGAGTGAAAAGCTCCGAGTCCGAAATACAATTTAATGAGAAGGAAGAAAAAAAAAGTAAAATACAATAAAATAAATGCAATACTACAAAAGACCCCTGACAAATTCAGAATACAACCTGAGCAGGGTGATGGGACCAGTCCAGATGAGGTGGTCTTCCTGAAGTGGTGATCCCGTAGAAAAGGTCTGGTAGCTCTGGTCCTCTGGGAATCCAGTTGGTAAGGGCTCCTTGTACTCAAATCCCAGATTATATCTAGGTGAGAATGCTTGGTTCCTCCCCCTGGGCGGAGCTCTCACAATGGGATGATGAGTCATACAGAGGGGTCCTGGATGGCCCATAAAAGAGAGATAGCTCCCGGGAGCTATCTATGAGTCATGCAGTAAGGCATTTGATGAGCCATTAACAGAAGACAGCCCAGAGGGAGGAGCCTGGGAAAACACTGCTCCATTAATAGTTCATGAAGATGGTGATGAAATACTTTGTGCACATCCTATGCTACAACCCAGGACACCAAGGAAGAGCAGGAAAACTGTATGTCTCTGTGCTCCTGAATTCTGCTGTTTGCTCTTTCAGGTAAGCAGTTGGCACCAGTACGTTACACAATACATATGAATTTAAATCCTCAGTAGCTGAATGCTAGTCCTTTGTAAACAAATTCTGGTTGTTTTGTGCCTTGAGGCAAAGCTCATTGTGGCACACTCTTGGACTTCTGTCTCAGCTCACTTTTTACCATCTCCACGTGTGACTAGGCTTTAGTTTCACCAGAGCTGTATTCTAAGCTGATTAGTACATAGCAGTGAGCTGGGGAATAGTTGGGTGACATCCATTGTCTGACACAGACAGCAGCTAAAGGTGTGAAATTTCAACAACAAGGTTAAGTGCATGGATAAATTACCACTAGGCAAAACTCATGTTAATAAAAACTTTCTCTGTTAGACCACACACACAGCTACAAAATAAACCACCACTCTGCTTACTATTACATGTTACATGGACTGCAAATTTCATTCCAAGATAATGAACCTGAATTCAAAGCCTATTCTTTGCAGCTTGTCCTGTCAATGTATTCCCCAGGGTCACTTCACAGAGGGAGTGATGGGGGAGGCACAGAGAGCGATGGTTTGCAAAGGTCCCACACCGTGATGGTTTCAAGTCTGGCACAAGGATGCAGAGATTCTGATTGTCAGTACCAGGGGTGTAATGCACACCAGACAAATCTCTCCTCACCCATCTGCCTTCCCTAACTTCATTCCCCCTCTGAAAGTCAAGAGCTGCCAGACCCAAGAATTGTGCTTGAGCAAAGCCTCCTCCCAGGCCCCTTCAGTACTCACACACCACTCATGAAGAGTCTGTAACTGGTGCAGGGGCTGTGGAATTACGGTGGAACTACAGTAAAATATACTGAGAATACAGACTGTGCTGTACTGTCCATTTTCGCAAGCATAATAATGAGTCCCCAAGAGACAGCCAATAAAGCCCATTTATTCCATCCAAATGGTCCAGCTCTCAGAGGCTGGCAGGTTTGATCACTAATAGTGTGCTGCTGGAAGCAGCAAAAAATGAAGTAGGTTCCTGAAGTGTTACTAGGAAAAACTCAACTTTGATTAGGCTTTTGATGTTATTCACTCTGCAAGTCTTCTAGTTCCCCACTGGAGGTCTGACAAGCAATCCCTTCCTCCTGCACTGCTGCTCCTAGAGAGAAAGTGCTTGGTCATAGCTGGGCAAAAAATATGGACAGCAATTACTTTTCAGGATATAAGCACTGCTTAAATTGCCTATAGTGATCATTTAGGAATAACATGATTTACTTCCTCCCCTGACAGACATTGTGCTGCCTGTGCAGTATTTTCCATGAGGCCAAGTCCCATTGCACTCACTCAGGTCAAGTACCTCATTTGAAGTGACCTATGGGATCATGAACTGATATCCCTGAGGGGGTAAGATCAGGGGTTTAGGATGGGGATGGAAGTCTGTATCAGTCTCCCCATAAGCCAGCAAGAGGCCAACCCATTAAGCAGCCTTGAATTTTAGATTTAAGCTACACCAGTGGTTTTAATAATCTTATTCAAAGAGCATCAGAGTAGGGCAGATATCTTACTCTGCCAAAGAAGGTACCTTCAACCACAGCACATTTGCTCCAGGGCAAGTGTGCCTGTTCTTTTATTAATTGCAACAGTATGGTATTTCACCTCAGCCAAGTGCATCCTCTGAGGGTGCTTTTCCCTTCCCTTCCCTTCCCTTCCCTTCCCTTCCCTTCCCTTCCCTTCCCTTCCCTTCCCTGTGACACACAGCTGGGACCTGCCATTTGCATGGACAGTGGCAGATGTTCCCCTGTTTTCCTCATGTCTCAGTGGAGAACTTGCTCTCAGCCCTCAAGCAGCTTTATCATAACTGTCTGTTATTTACTGACATCTGGTAGATTATTCTACCAGAATGACCTTTTTCTTTTAAATTTTTTTTTAAAACATTCCAGCTATCTTAGCTAAACTGCCACAAATTAGAGCAATAAGATTGAGAAATAATTCTGTAATGACTGGTGATAAGTCCATGATAGACAAACACACAGAACTTCCTCATCTGCATGTTCTGGAAAGTCACAAAAATCCAGAAGCCACCACACTGCAGAGAAATTACCTTGCTGATATTTAAAGGATCATCAATATTATTGAATTCAAAGAGATAGAATTTCTAACTTCCCTTGACAGCATGCAACCTAAGTGTGGTTAAAAATACAGCCAGTGGCTTTTCAAGTGCAGGGTAATGCAGTGCTAGCAATTTAAGGTTTGTGCTCTTACACACAGAAGTTGCACACTCAGCAGTTTTAGGTTTCAGTCCTAGAGGTGGAACTGTGAGATTTACAGGGGATGACAAAAGTGATTCTGACCCACTGTCCTTTTCTGCAACTAGTACCTTTGCCCTTCATGCTGTTGCACTTGATTAACATTTGCAGCATGGAGCCTGGGAATAGCATGGATGCTGCACTGGCACCACCCTCACCAGGGCTCAGAGCAGCTCGCTTTCAAATATGAAAACTAAGCCAGAAAGCTGGGTCCTCCCCAAGGCTCTTCATTAAGATCAGCAAGTAGTCATTCCCCAAATTCCTCAGCAGGTTTCCTGTTTTCAGGAAGCATTGTTGGCCATTGCATGCACAAATGGAGCTGCAGAGTGCTCCCTGTTTCCTCTTGCCCGTTGAGTGAAGTGGCTGCACCATCACCTTGTCTCCAAAGCACATCCTATATGCTCCATTTGCATATATGTGTGTATATATATATATATATATATATATATATATTTAGTGCTGGTCATATCTTGACAATACAATATTTAAATTTTTTGTATGCCTTCTGGCACGTAAGCCTGTTTTCTACAGTAGCTCCACAGATGGAGAAATTACAGGCACCTGTTTTTTTCCATGCAGATCCTCTGCTGTAAAGGATCAGTTCATTAGCTTGTACCTTAGAATGTTAACACAATCTTTCCTGCTGAGCTACCATCTATTTCCTGAAAACTTACAGAAATATAGTATCATTGATATCTCAAGGACATTTATCAAGTTAAAATTGAATTTGTCAACAGATTCAAGAACAATTGCGTAGGAAGACAGACAGAAAACATGACTGTTCAAGCTTTCCTTATCTTAAGAAACAGGCTACAAAACCCACAAATTAATACAACAAAGGCAGCAGAGGCAAGCTCCCTCTCCCCCAGGTCTGTAAGCAACTATATCCTTCCTTTTGGTAGAGAAAAAGAGTGTTCGTCCCAAGGGAGTGGAAAAAAACCACAATGTGAAAAGCAGTCTGCATAGGAAGTATTCTCAGCAGACAAAAATACCCCAGAGAACATAGCTATTCCAAATTCTTTCTCTCATCCCTCAAAAGGCCCTTCTCCTCCCAGGACTCATTCACAATACTGAGGGAAAGCCCTCAGCCAGGTGTGCTCTTACAGCACTGGATGTCATCTGACAATGTCAAGAGGCAGCCTTGCACTCAGAGCCCTGTGGTCAAAATGGATTTCCTGGTTTGAGGGTTTGAAGACAAAAGTCCTTTGACCATTTCAAGGACAAGTACAATGCATTCAGGAGAATGAACTTCAGCATGGGCCACTTTTGGCCATTCAGTGCCTATGGCTTGCTACTGAGGGGTAGAAGGAATAGCCACCAAGCAGAGTAAAATCCTGTTGGAAGCAGAAAGCTTATACTGGAGTCTGTGGCCAAGCTGTGGGATGCTACACATAAAGAGACAAAAAAAAAAAAAAAAAAAGCCACTAGAGGAAGTGAAAATTATTTTGTAAGTTAGGCTCTCCCTTGATAACCACAGTAAAAATAATTCTTTATGGGAAACTCCTGTGTAGCACAGAAGAAGGATAGGAAACCAAAATAAAACTAACTAGTGGAGGAATGCAGTAATGTTTGGGTTTTTTTAATTTCTGATTTGCATCATAATTACTTAGCTCACTATAGTAATTTCTCCTGTTATAACTTTCTTGTTTACATTCCTAGACCAGACATGGCACTAATTTCTACATTCCAGCCCTTGCTACCAGCTCAACATTTGTGTCTGCCTTGTTCTGTCCTGCTGCTTCCTACAACAGTCAGATCCTGTCTCACCCAACACACAGTCGAGCTCTGGAGTGAGCTCTTCTGAAGTCCAGCTATGGTCAGAACTCCAGCAAAGACAGTCAAAATAAAGAAAATCGTCTGTGTAACAGCTACAGTTTGAGACATTGGTGTTCTGGGGGACAAGACTGAAAGAGAATTGAGCTTTTTGCAGCCTTTTGTAAGGTTTAAATACTGTACCCAACCCTATCACTTCCAATATTTGCTATGAGCTATGTGAAGGTGAAAATAGCTGAGAGCTGGAGGCTGCATTTTGAGAGCAGGCAGGTCAAATGAATTGCTGCAACTGTAAATGTGATCCTTAATGGAGATAGATGGGCCAAGAGGTCATGCAAGGAGTTGATAAAAAAACAGAGAGACCTCTTTTGATCTGTTCCCTTCCCTGGTGAACTTGCTCTGGTACTTGTAAGCACTGATGACATCAGCAGCAAAACCATGTTTCTCGCTGTTACCCTGGAAAACTGGGACTTTGGGCTGGGAGATGACATGCCAACCACTATTTCATTAAAGCAGTTACTCTGGGATGCATATTTCTCCACAGAGTAGAGACCACAGCTTCACTGATTTCATCAGACTTAAATGCAGTCCTGGGATGAGGCAGTAGCTCAAACTTACAGATTCCTGGTCCCTGAAAAGTTCTGAAATATCTTAAAATCACTCTAAAATCAAGTTTCCAGTCTTTTTACAGGCTGAGCTTTGCTTTTCCTCTCCCACTTCTGACACACTCTCTTTGTACTTGGAAGAAGACGGAAAAAAACCAACGACAGGGAAAAAAATTGTTGTGCAGAGATGAACCTCAGCAAAGTAATCTTTGTGTGTCAGTGAAAACTCACCCTCCTCTTTTGTTACTTGGATAATAAACCCTTCAGAAGCCTTACGCTACCTGGCAACCACCAACGAAACAAAAGTTTCTGCTGGCTCTGGTCAATGCTCTGCTTTGTGCCAGTCTGCAGAGCAGTATGAGCCCAGCATCTTAATCTGGTTTAGGTGAGGTTCTCCATCACCCCCTCCTTTCCCTTGCCTTATTAAATCCTGCATCAGGCACAGCTCTTGTGAAACAAGCCTCACTGTGCAACACTCAGGCAGGCTATCAAGCTTGTCGTGCATGTAATTTCTCACCTGTGCTGGATCTTGAATACTGCATGAGCCTTCCTCTGTTTTCAGGTGGATTTTAGCCCATGAATGCTGCACAGTAAACTGAGAAGCTACCAAGAAGCAGTATTGCCTTCACATTTCTGTTTCGTCCCATGGTTAATAAACTTTAAACTTGCTGACACTATAAAACAGCACCCAAGGGATGGTTGATGCACTGGAAGCATTTGTATAAGCAAAAATTTACAATCATATGTCCTGCTATCCAAATACATGTCAATATGCAAAAGCCTGGAAGTATAGTTATCCACTAAATCTTAATGAAACTAAACATTAATAATGCTGTGATGTCAAATGTCTTCAGAATTCGGCATCTTATATATTTGGCCATAGCTTGACTCAAACTGTGATTTCTCTATTTGTTGCTGTATTGCCAAGTTACAGAAATAAAAGTCTGGGGAAAAAAATACTATGAGAAGAGAAAACCAGATCAGCATTTCTGTTTATCTTAGCCTTTTATGTTGGTATGGATTTTATTTTAAATAAAAACCTGTAGGTCTTCCAATGCTCTACTTCTGCTCCTAATTATCTCAAGCATAAACCTCAGATCAAGACAACACATCTGTGGGTCAAGTCCTTAAACTGTGCAAGGAACAGGAAAAACTGCCATGTGGGTAGGGCAGAAATAAATTCTGGGGTTTTCCTCTACGCAGATTTTTCTTTTTTAATCTTTAACTTACAGATAAATTAGGGGAAATAGACACACTTTTAAAATCTACACAGTTCTGAGAAGTTTTATGCTCAGTCTCCAACTCCTGTCAAAAGGAAACAAGAATAAGCAACGAGATGAAGATTATCATCCAAAAAGGTCATATTGTTGTAAGAGGAATGAATGAGTGAATGAATGGGCTAGCCTCTTGCAACAGCATGCTTAGTGCTGCTTATCCTAAAAAAATGGCTGCTGAATAGCCAAGTATTTTTCAAAAGGAAAAACAGGAGCAGTCAAAGACCTGGAAAGGCTCAAGGTTAGGTGATTAAACTCCTGGCATTTCTTGTTGCAAGGAGGAGCTAGAAATGGGAGACGGAAACGTATAATAAATTATGAATGATCCAAGGTTAGAAATTCTGTTCTCTCTAACTGAAGACATAATGGCAAGGAGACACCTGATGGCTCTAAAAGGTGATGACTACGAAAATGAGAGGGCAAGGACTTCACAAAAAGCAAGAACTTCTGTGCCTCAGGGTGTCAGTGATCACAGCAGAATTCAGAGAGAGACTAGACCATTTCTGTGACCACTGGGAATAAAGCTACAAATAATTACACAAACTTAAGAAGAGAGAATAAATGTTATGCTTCAGACCTTAAGCCACCCTGCAGTTATTAGAGAACAGAGTGGGACAGAGATGGGAAGGGTCTCTTGTATATCCTTCCTCACATCACCCTTGGGGAGGAGATGCTGGATCATGTGTGTGCTGGCTGTTTCAGGTGAGAGGTTTTGTAAAAGCCTTTGCAGTTCACATGCACACTAATGTGACTGAGGGCTTGCTTTGGAGACTAGGCTATTCATAAAGACATCTGGCCTAGAAATTCTTGGTTTCTATTAATATTTGTGTGACAATATCCTAGAGGTAATTCAATACCTTTGCCATTTCCTTCCTGCCTCTTTGTGGACACTTGCTTGATTTATGGGATTTTGCCCTTGAATATATGTTTGTGCTTTAGGATTCACTCCTTGTTTGCTGGTGGTGCAGCGGTCACAGATGGCTGATGGTGCTACAAGCTGCCTTGGTAGCACCCTCAGCAGGTGTTGGGTTTGCCCTGCCCTGCTGACAGAGTTGGAGTTATGGTCCCAGAGCAGCAATAATCCAGTCCTGAAGATGTTCTGCAAGAGACCTAGTGAGTATCACACTGCAGAAATATTTTATTATTGTTAACCAGGAAGTCTTGGAGTACAATGTCAAAGAACTCCATGTTCCCTCCAAAGTATCATTAATATCATTGCTTGAACTAAAAAAGGGTTCCCATATGTTTAGCAAGAAACCTTGAAATTAACTGCATTATATTCCAAATATTATTATTTCAAGCTTCACAATGAAAGAGGGACCATTAACTGAATACCTACTGAGGATGACAGCTACAATCAGGAAGAAGCTGATTAAAGTCAGCACATATTGAGAAACTGTAGGATCTCTGTTTATTTTTCGGAGAAGCAACACTACAGACAGTGACAAATTGTTGTAATTACAGTGTCTCAAGCACTAGATGCAATGTGTTCAGTTAAAAAATATTTAAAATATGGATTTTTCCATCTCTAATTGGGCAGGGTGCTCTGCAGTGCAAGCATCAACAGCATCCGTAAAGATCTTCCAGGCGTGACCTTGTGTCCTTGGCTGCAGCTAAGCCAGGGCACCAGGCAGAAATGTGTCTGCACTGGGGTAAGTGAGGGCAGAAATCGACTGAAATGAGAACTTGAGCTTTTGCTTTGCTACTGCTCTATTAGTGGATTTTTGTGATTGAAGCAAGGAATTCCCAAGCACGCACAGAAAGATGATCCTATTCATTCTTGGCCTCTCTCATCTGACTAACTCACTCTGTAATCTAAAATTAGAGAGTCCCAAGGGAATAAAATCTCTTTTGGTCTTCCTTTCTGCTGATCTAATAATTTTTGATCATAAGAAGCTATATGAAAGAATCAAGCCCATTGAATCGAGCTGTGGGCATAGTCTCACTTTTTATTGACTGCCTCCTCCTTAGTCAGCTGTGAGATCAGTTCAATGTGCCAACAGCCTCAGGTGTTGCATCATTTGCCTAAGATGGACAGCAAGAAGGAATGAGATGTGTTTTACTGGAGGTTGTATCATTCTTCCAGATTTTTCCTGAAGAGGCTGAAAAAAGCCTATCTGTGACCAGACAAGAGCCCATCATTATACTTTCTTGTCATACACATGTATGCCAGCTGCATCCTTGTGGGAACTTGTATCTTGCACTCTGCCCCTTGCACAGTCTATTTTTTTGGGGGAGAATCACAGCATTTCTCAAATGCCATGGCAATGCCTGGCATTTTATATCATCCCAGATTATGGCCTGCAAAATAAAGAAATGGGTGTGTTTGGAGACAAGTTGTTGGAATGAAGAACAAAGCACTCATGCTCTCCCTAGAAAGATGTACATTCACAGGAACACTGTTAAGAGACTCAAATTTATGCCTGAATTTTAATCACTAATAGAGTGATTAAAATAAACAGAGCAGCATGATATTGTAGGAGAGGCTGAATGCCCCTTCTTCTAGCACCTAGTTACACCATGCATAGCAATTCTTAGATGATTGACTGAAACTCTACATTTATTCTTAAAGTTCAGAAAAAATCCAGGAGTCAGAGCATAACTTAGGTTTGCTGATTGCCACAGTTGTTACAGTAAGAGATTTTAAAGCTTCCTACAGTTTCTGCCTCACAGTCTCAAGTAATTTCTGCAAGTACATACAGAGTGATAGGATATCACAGACAGAAGTGCATTTAAGATGCCTAACAGTTCTCACGAAAAATGCACAGTGATTTGGATGGATTAATTTGTTTTAATTTATGTCTAAGATGATCCAGTGCAGTTGGGCAGCCCAAGATGGTACCAGAAGGTACCAAAATCTTTTCAGGGAAAACAAGCATAGGACAAGGACTGGAACAAAAAAAGTCTATGCTTTCTTCAGTATACTCCCTCCCAAATCTAGGATAAAGTCAGGCTACCCAAATCCCCTGCTATGCATCAACATTTACCCAACTGCTGGCAAAAGAGCTCCAGATCTGTAGCACTTACTAGCCTGGAGAATGTTAGCTTGCCATTGCTGTCATCTCATCTGTGTGCTGGACTGAGAGATCCACCACCTGACAAATCCCACAGACATCAAATTTACAGAGCTGAATTTTTTGTTGTAGTTTGGGTCGTTTTTATTTCTTAGTTTAAGGTAGATGCTTGTGTGTCACACAGGAATCCTTTAGATTCCTCACAAAAAGCCAAGTCACCTACTTTCATACTCACGTGACAGCAAACTGAATTATTATACAGTCTTCAGTAAAACACTCCATACTACTTTCCCCCTGGTGTTCCTGCTTCATCCAACACAAGGAATGAAAGGTTGTCACTTAATCAGAACTCACTCAATATTTTGTCTTCTTGTCACTCAGCTTGCAGCCCTTGGCTTTCTTTATGGTGCTCTGTTCAGTCCCCACTGTGGGGACAAAATTAATCTTTTCCTTATGGCCTCAGCCTCACTGCACATCCCTACAGCATCCAAGTGCTTTGAAGTGTTAACAAACCTGCTTATGCAATCCCACTGAAAATGCTGTATTACCTTACCTTTGCAGAAAGGTTGCTGATGCACAGAGGATGCAGCTCTCTGGGAAGGTCAGCATCACATATTCAGAGTGAATATTCCACTGTTTCAGTTTAAACATTTGAGGTTTATCCTTCACATGAGACTGCAGGTGGGCACACACAGAATGCCAACTGGAAGGACCTGAGAGCTCCAAAATTTCTGCAGTGCCTTGCAGGGTGGGAAGGGATACCTTTCTCTAGGACCATGTGCAGCTTCCAAAGGCTCCTTTCCCCTTCTACCAATGCCTGTCCTTTTTGTCACATATCTTCTAACTTTAGTTGATAATGAAAAAGAAGTAGAGAACAAGGATTCAGAGCCAACGGGATGTAAATGTGTGGGAAGAAAGTGGAAACCATCTAGTCCACTTGCTTCCCATGATGCAGAAAGAGGTAGCTCTGCCTTACTTTGAGCTCCAGGACCAGCAATTCCTGGATCTTTCCAGGTAATTCTATTGTCAGCATTTTGCTGTTTGCATAACTGTTTGTGTTTTCTTCATGAAGCCTAACCTACATTTCCTTGCCTTGCCTCCAAACTTTTATCCTACCCACTGTGGACAGAAAGAGCACATATATTCTCTTTTGGAGAAATTAACTTCTTCCCACAGCCCCAGCTTCTCACCAGACCCACACTCTGCATTCACGGCCCTGCTAGGAATGCAGCGTGTGATCAGACAAGAACTGTGCCCACGATGCATGGTGGTGGGATGACAGGGGGAGCAAATCGGGATTTGGCAGGCATCCTTGATGATTGCATTGCCTAGCTAGGTCTTTGCTGCCCACCATGAGAATGTTCTTTTAACACCACTCTTCAGAAGTGTATTTATGTACACACACATTGTTCTTCATAATCTATTTATGTACATGTGTATTTCAGTAAGTGCCACGCAAATTCAGAAGCTGATGCAATAGGGTATCACTGCAGCAGTCAGAGAGCACAGATCTGGTGACAGCCCTTCCCAAAAATGTAACCAGAGCATTGTTTGAAGTTTTAAGACTTACTCTTTGATGCTTCAAGCACATACTTCCTCTAATGCTCTTAAACAAATATCCAATTACATTTATCAGCCACTGACATTCACATGTTTGATGTTGATTAGCAACTCTGCATTAAATTAAAATTTGTGTACAAGCTATTCTGCCACATGGCTGGCCACAAACCAACTGCCCAGGAGCAATTGTGCTCTTTTAATCCTGCCCCGTTTTCTCAATACAGAGCTGAATGCAGTGGGAGGCTCACTCTGGGGAGAACTGCTCTCATTAGCAAAGTTCCCAGGAACTGACAGGAAAAACCCCCTTCAAACTCTACTCTAAGTATCTCAGTGCATCTGGTACCATTTAGTGTAGCTCCAGAGATGATCTGAACATGTCCAGCCAGCAGAATGTTCTTCTGGTCAGAGTTGAAGAGTTCAGCAGGAAAACCGGTTGTTCAAGATGAATTTTATGAATGTCTGATACTAAGGAACAGCTTGCAAAATCAGTCCTTAAACCAGCTGCCCCAAGGCTCCCTGCCACTACTGTATGTTTCTTCAGCTGCAGAGTGAAATAGCAACAAGTTTCCCTCTGTGAGTCTCTGCTCAGTGGAGATCTTGATGTTGATTGCTTCACCCTGCCTGGGATGAGGCTAGCTTTGAGGGCTGGACTTCTGCCTGGAGAGCCACATTTCCTTGTAAGAGGGGGTACTTGCAGCTTATTGGAAACACCTCTGAGGCAGGAGTGTATATATGTTAAGGAAGGGTGGGGATAATAGTTTAAATGTTTACTAGTATAGAAAGAAATAACTTACGTCATTCACTATGCTCAAATGAAGTTGTGTGTGGCTTAAAAAAGAAAATAAACAAAACTCCTAGATCTTGTGTGTATATTGTATTCAATCTTTGTAGGTGTTTCTGTTCTGTGATACAGTTTCAAAAGCTTGCAGCAGTAATTTCATTGCCCAAGAGTTTTACCAAACACTAAACTTGTCAGCATGTACCTACAAAAGGACCTTTCCACTTCTGCATCATCCTGCAAACGAAAACAACTAATTCAAAACAGCAGATTTTCCAGATTCCCTCAATTAGAAGAGTGGATAATATTCAGATTTTTTCAGTTCAGATAAATTCTGTTAATAATAAAGAGACTGAGGATACAAACCAAAAGCAGGAAATAAAGCACATGCCTTTTAACAATGCGTATTGTAAATTTTTTCAAATTATCTGAAAAAATCAATTTCATTCCTCCTCATAAAAAAATCTCTTTAGCAATCCACACGTAGAGGTGTTTACAACAGAAAACTAGATAAGTAGTTTTGACAGTCCAGTGCTGAGAAGCTAAGGAAAGGATGACCTGTCCATCCCTACTCCTAATGTTGCTATTGATTGGCTGTCTTGTGAGTGCTCTGGGAAGAGGCAGGGGAATCCAAAAGGAAAATTTAAACTCAGTACTGAAAAAAATCACAGTGAAGCACTCTACAGAGTGATGTCTCTGAACAGCTAGTAGCAGTCCAACCAGCTGGATCATTTAGGAGTGGATTGGCCAAAATGCCAAAGCATACAAACCCCCATGGTCTCAGTCTTTTACAGGCAAGACAAAATTAACCTATTCAAAAGCTTTTTCTCTCTTTAACTATTATTCTGGGCACAGTGGGAACAGAAAACTGCCCAATTGTAAAGGTGCAGGGACTTTTGTGAATGTGCCCCAGCAGTGAAACTAGTCCATCGTTCCAGAAAAAAACGCATTTCCTGTTTTTGCAACAGGAAGCCAGGGTCTCAGCATGATATTCCACCAGGAATAATGTCAGTTTTCTCTCCTGCTAGCTTGTCCTGTGATCTTGTCATTCAGCTGCAGGACCATGGGACAGGCACAGGTAATCAGCAAAGCAACCCAAAAACGATAAGCTTTCCACAGTCACTGACTGTAAAACACAGCTTATGTCATGTGGGAGCTTTGCTCAGAGTGATTGTAGAGCTCAGCCTTTCCAGCTCAATGGACATTTTTGTGCTCCCATCTGTGATGCCCTGCCCACCTCTCCCCTTATTGAGGCAAGGCCAAAACTCTCTCCATACCTGTAGCTTGTCAGTGCTGCCAATACCATGTCTCCAGTTTAAGAGTCAAGTCCAGCACATCGTAGACTGTGTTTCTAAAAGAAACATTTTTTTTTCCCAGCTTCCCTTGCCCACAGCTAAACTTGAGAGCAGATGCTCTGGCATAACAAGGGGAGGCTCTTGCACTGTAGGCCATAATACCAGCTACATACAAGAAATAATTTCCTTTGGTCCCACTGTGCAAAGATGATAGTGGGGATTCTATTCCTCAGGTGTTTTTGCACATTTATTCTGCTTTAGTGACCCTTGGTTTAAATGTTAGTTCTCAACAATACAGGATTAGTGAATAGACATGAAAACCAACTGTATTTAAAAACCCAATTTCAGATACTCTTTTTTTTGAATTTCTTCCCTTTGATGCTGATATTTCTGCTGTCTCCACTCTTACCTACAGAATCTACTGGCAGCACAGGGCTGAAAGTCAGCTCAACAGATGCTGGAAATGCCACTGCTCCCACTGAGCTCATCTGAGAGACTGGTGGCTCTGATGAAGTGCACTGAGACAGTGAGCATTGCAGAAGGAAATTATGCTTCATTCTGGAATTAGTATAGCAATACATACTGTTCACTGAAGCTTTCTCCAAGCTGTGATTAATGCACAGAGACAAATCCACTAGTCTTTGGCAGTCACCAGCCTCTTCACAAGAGCATATCAGTCTGAATTTCTGCTTCCTATTGGAAAAGGCCACTTCACAGTCCTTTTAATCTGTGAGTAGAGCAAGCATCTTCATGCCTTCTCCATGGGTTGCCAACCTTATACAGCCAGTGTGGATCCACTTCCTCTGTCTCCTCTGCCATGTGGACTACACAGTGCTCACATAACTGAGTTCATGTGCCTCAAGGTCCCTGCTGCCAAGGCTGACGAATCTTGTCACCCTTGTGTCTTTGTGTTTCCTTTAGATCACTTTTTCATTGGTTTTGTTCACTTCACTTGAAAGTTTTTGGGTCATGGACCATTACTTCTGATGCTGAACAGCTTCTTCAGGTCCTGCTGGTTCAAGCATTCGAAATCATGAGCCACATTGATATCTGTGATGGTAATGTGGTGCTGACACTGGATAACTTGGATTCTGACCAAAATATCAGTCTGACCTCCCAAAGCAAATTTCAGACCACCAGTTGCCCAGTTCTGACTTTAGATTTTATTCTAGACTGTTTTTTTTTATTTTTTCCTCTTTAAGAAACTCTTGAACAACTGTCAGAAAGACTAGGCTTGTGATTCAGGAATAAAAAGGCTTGGCAATCACTCTGGCCCCTTTTTATATAACATCTTCATCTACTGCTAAAAGGTACTTTTAAAACTCATGGAAATACATTCTTCCACACATTCTTAGTGAAATAACTAAATAAGGTGCTAGCCATTAATTTCAAAGAAAATAGTTACAAATGTCACTTCAGTTTAAAACAGTGTTGGTCATTTTCATACAGCAACTGCTGTTCATGCAGTACCATTTAATTCAGCCATGTATTTAAAATCACTGAAGGTTTTTTCCTAATTTTTTTTCCATCATCAAAATATCATTGCAAGCAACACCTCACAGGAAATGTAGTAAAGACAGAAAACCTGCTTGATTAGAATTGCAGGCTGTGAGGCAAGCAACACTGAGCAAAAATAAAAGTCACCTGTAATCCCACAGCATTAACCCTGTGCCTGCAATTAATACACACAGATATTGATTTTAAAAAGGCTACCACTAGAAAGCCACTGCACATCATGCACAGGGGATCTGATGCCTCCAAATCAGAACTGGATGCAAAGAATGAGCACATCAAAGTGGATACCCAGAAATTCTACCAAAGACTCCTGAAAGCCAAAATATTACCAGAGCATAATGCAGGAATGAGAGCAAAAGGAGGTTGGAGAGAGGAAGGAAAGGGAGGGGGAAATGTCCTTTGATAGCAGACAGAGGATGGTGTTTTTTGGCACAGTCAAGATGCCAAAGGAATGAGGACAATTGGGGCCTGTTGTCAGATGACAAAATCTATTAAATGCAAACCACACAGTCTCACTTTGACTATTTCCTTTATGTTTACTGCATAACGTGGAGAAAGGGAGTTGAGATTATACGTGGTGAAGAGATGACATGAAAAATTACAGATTTTGTTGACAGCTGAGAAATTAAAATGCTTTCAACATGGGAGCCCAGTTGTTGATGGACACCTGGTGGCTTTGCTGGATTGAATGGTTCTCTAGGTGTCTTCACCTCTGATGTATGGCTTCTTGGAGCAAGAAAATATTCAAGCCCGAGAGCTCTTGTTCAGCTCTCAAGCTTATTCACTCAAAAGCTTTTGTAAATTAAAAACATGTTGGCACACTCAGGTCATGAACTATGAAATAAGCTTTCTTTAAACTCAAACAAAACTTTCCACTGTTCTAAAAAATAATTTGCCTAGAAGTCTTGAACAAAATAAAGCATGAAAGAGTAAGATGAGATGGTGAAAACAGGAAAAATATTTGTTTGACCGTATGAATAGATATATGATTTGATTCTCAAGAGACCTCACTTAATTTCTTTTTAAATTGCTGATGTTCAGAACTGAAATGCTAGGGTTTCTATTTCAAACTGTTAAGCATACTGAGTTCTGAGAGCAGTTAAAACATGACTAATACATTTTTGCTCTTCTTCCTTTGCTTACTTCTATTGCTGTGGTTTGTTTTTTCCAAGTTGCCAGTTTTCCAAGGTAGTTAGTTAATTTTTCCTCAGGTGTGACTTGCATTTGCTTTTGTTCCCATGTTCCCAGGAGCACATGGGTAAGGAGCCTAGGTCTGCATGCTGAGGTTTAACAAGATTAAATGAGGCTGGCAAGAGCCTGGCTCTGTCATACTTGTCAATAGTTCACCCCCAGCTGGTGAAAGCAGAGGGAAAATATTTCCAGTGTCTTCTTGGACCACGAGACTTCCTTTAGCAAACTTCATTACTTGGCTCTGGTATAGTAATTTTTCAAACTGGGTCTGTGAATGTCTAAACCTAAATAAACAGGAAACAGTTACAGTCTTGGACAATTTAGGGACTATCAACTGCTGTGAACTTAGACAGTGGAAGCAGAAATTTTGAGTTTTTGAGAAAGGGAGAAAGTTTTGTTCATTTTCCCTTGTGCTAGACTGACAAATAAAAACTGCCCATCTGCTGGAGTGGGTGAGGATTCTCCCAACATCTGGATTTTTGCCAGCAGCTGTCACACAAGTTGAGTATTCCTTCTTAGCTGCATCCTGAAATCCAAATGCAAGAATACAGCAAGACTGGAAAATAAGCCCCTAAACACAGAAGTGTAGCTGATCACATATTTGAGTCAGGTTGGAGCCTTTGTCAGGTAATGGGATTCCACAAACAATGAATCACTCTAGCTTGACTTAAAAACATCTAGTGTAGACTATTTAATTGTGACAGTCCAAGACTGATGATGTTTTGTATGATCCCATCCCTGCACCCCCTTGTACTGTGTGTACATTCAACAGCATTTGCTAGAACAAGACTTCTGGGAATAGAAATTGGAACTCATCCAGATATTTCAAGCTTGCAGGCTCTTTGCATCATGTCCTCTGCAAAACAGGCTTCCTTTATGAGCATGGAATAGGCAGGCCATTGATGCCTGCATTAACAGGACAGAAGACCACCAAGCAGCAGGCTTCACAACAGCAGCGAGTCCTGACAACTACAGCAACTCACAGGAAGTGCTACAGACCTCTGAAGCATTTTTCTCTGCTCATGGGCACCCATTTCTCTTTCTTCCTTGCTCACTCCAGACCACGTGTGGTCTCAGGGTGCAGCACTCTGATGCCCACCCCCCTACCACTTCCTGTTCCTCTACAGTTTGGTGGGATCTGGTGCTCCACGAAGGGAGCACAGTACATCCACTGATGGAAAAAGAGCTCTTTTTGTGGATAGCCATGCCAGAGGCAGCACTTTGCTACCTACAGGGCAAGCATAAAGAGTGGAAAACCCTTGTCATGGCTCTCAGGTGGCTGAATACTATTGACTAAGAACATGATGGCTCTGGGGAGGGGCTCTGAGTAGCTGTGTGTTGGCCTGGAGAGTTCCAGAATGCACCAAATAGATAGGGCAGATGTGAAATATGCTGTAAGATGCGATGCTGACACTTCAGTTACCTGGCTAAAAAAATCAGGCCTTGCATCCCCAAGTGAGCATTGATGACCATGGCCAGGTTTTCCAGAGCTGCAAGGACTGGGCAGAACACCTTAACCAGTGATCTTCCCCAAAGGGCAGGGCACATAAAACCAACCTCCAAAGCAGAATTTGATGCGGAGCATTTTAGATACTGTTGTTCTAGGAGGCAAAAAAGTAACTCTTGAGAGTTCAGCTATAGAAACTGTTATAAATAAAAACCATCCATGTGTAAAAATTCGAACATGTTACTCGTAGCAGCATTGGACATGCAAGGATGTTTGGGCGTCACCTTGCACGGGGTCAGAATCATACCCAATGAGGTTAATCAGAGGCACAATTATTGCTAATTGTTTTCCATCCACAAGAAGGACTGGAGGGAGAATCTGGGGAACTATAGGCCTGTCTGCTTGACCTCTGTGCCCAAACTTGCACATGTAAATGTTTATTTCTTGAAAAACAAGAGCAAATAATGGAGAAATTCTGGTTTTATATTGGCTTAACTTGAATTCCTAAAGCTTAAGCAAGATTTAGAAGCTTTCTTAATTATGTAATTAAGCATTAAAATATATTCTAAATATAAGTGTTTCAAGATCTTTTTATTCAGCTCAGCCATGGACTGACTTTGACTCAGGATACTAAATAACTATGTTCTAAATTTTTCAATTAGTCTGCTGCTCAGCAGAAATGCCCTGCTCCTATTCACTTGGAGTTTGTCTGGCAAGAATAACAGATTCTGATTGAAACTAGACTACATTTAATCATATTGTGCATCTGAACTTGAGTTCCCTTTAGATGTTGAAGCTTAAATTTAAAGTGTCTATCAGGAATGATTTCTAGATAATCAATCTTCTGGAGAAGGAGTGTGCATTCATACCAAGCTAGAAAGAAAATCATGCAGAACTATACAGAGAATATCAGTTAGAGGACACTAAGCAAATTATCAGCAGTATAGTTTCCTAAGCAAGGGGCATATATTGCCACATCATCTATTTCCTTTTCAACCTCTGGTAGTTAGGGACTCCTTCAGATAATTTCAATATCCTTATTATGCTTATGACACCAGAGTTAGGGTCCAAACTGGCAGAGATGCCCTAAGCAGACCCACATGAATGTCCTGACCATGGAGAATGGTGCCGTGCAGACTCCCACCTTGGTAGATAGAGGATGGAGAATCAAAGGAAGGACAAACCTCAGAGATGCCAGGCTATGAATGCAAACCCTTTGGAAGGTAAGGTACTATCAGCTCCTCAGTCCACAGCATTTATTTCTAGATTATTTCTTGCCAAAGATCCCTAGAAGACCAAAAAGGTAACACACAGTCATGCATTTGCAGATGAAGGATGACTCTGTTCCTTTTTTTAGGAGGTTCACACTGTTAACACTTACTCAGCATAAGATCTGCTCAGGAGGTGGGTAGGGGAACTCAGAGCACAGCTGACTGAGTAAATCCCAGCAGCATTCCTGGCTCAGATAGTTCCCACCACCTGCCTGCATGAGGAGTCTCCACCAAAGAGTCCCTAAACAGTGCAGGGGATGTGGCAGTTCTAGGCTGGGGCACTGCCCGGATCAGCTGGGGCAGCACTGGCATGAGGTCAGGCCAAAATATGGCCCAGATCTTCTTTTGCAGAGGAGTGTTCAACAGCCTCATGGTTTAAGGTGCATGAATACAATGCAAGTACCTTGACTGTCAACTTTTCCCCCCTAATTTCACCACTTATTTTACCTACAGACAGCAAGGAACTGTTCTTAGACCTTCCTGCATTACCCCATTGTTCATCCTGCACAACCCATTGTTCATCTGGTTTCCTACAGCAGAACTGGGCAAGTTCCAGTGAGCAGGAGATGACAAAGGAACACATGTTCTCATCATTCTTTGTAGCTCAGGAAATTTGCTCAACACTCAAGTACAATATCCAGGTAGCTGCATTGGACCTGATGGAGCACCAGATTCAGGAGGTACCATGAATAGAACATTTGTACCCTACACCTCACTAAAATGAAGCTGAAGAAAGGTAGAATTGCTGAAAATTTGTCCAGCAAGATGCAAGAAATTGCCACTTATAGTTAAAAAAAAAAAAACCAAACCAAACACACACACAAAAACCCCCCAGCAACATTCCCAATAAATATTCTGTTTGGAAAACCTTTTGAATGTAAGTGGAGAAGTCTGCAGCAATAACAATGGGCTGTGGGGAGCAGAGGAAAAGCTGTGTGTTTAACTCTGTCTCCTGAGCAGCCCAAGGCTCCAAAGGGCAGCATATCTCCAGCACTGGGACTTGACACCAGGAAACGCAATTCCTGATAACAGCCCATGATGAAGATATCATGACCTCGCTGGAAATATTCCTCAAGCTCCTTGCCAAGGAAAATGGTCGAGCACAAGCTATTAAGCTGCAATAGCTACCTACCCACTTTATTAGTGTGCACTGAATTTGTTTGGTTTAAATGACTCTCGGGGGAACAAAGAGCGGAAACTGGCGTTACACTTGTTGCATATTTACCGCTGAACTCATTCAGCTCCATTACAAGCAGGGGAAGATTTCAAAGCCTTTGCTCACAAGTTGGAATGCTTACTGAGAAGACTATTCATAGATACAAGCTAGGTCAGCATTTCCTAATTTATTTTTTTTTAAAGTGGAAGAATTTAAGGATCTGAAAAAGTCTTACATAGCAAGATCACATGGTTTTCAGCAACAATCATATAAAAGCCAGGTTAACTTTAGTATTCAATTATTGCTTTTTTTCCATTCCTACCCCACAATTAAATTTATTTGCTCACAAGACTAATGAGACATGTGAGGGTCTGGTCTTAATTTTTATCTCTATTTCATTTGGATATTCATCTGCTAATATCTTACAAAGCACAAATAAAGGATTAGACTAAAAGACATTCTCCCTGTCAGCTGGATAACTCTGTTCCACAGAATAAAACAAAACTTAGCAGCTGCAATGCTGAGTGTGCATTTTCCACACAGTATCAACGAATTGCTAGAACAAGCATTTGACAGTTCTGAACTTTCACATTTTGCCATGAATTCCTTATTGCTAAGGAATTCATGGCAAAACGTGAAAATCCTGGATCAGGGCAAGTCTGACACATTTACCCCATCTTCTGGACCTTCAGGATAGTCAAACTCATCCAGCCTGCAACTTGACTTCAGCTTGGATCTATCAGACATGAACTACATGTCCAAACATAACAATGCTTTAAAACCTTACAAGGTGAAGAGGTTCAGAGATGCTTTGTGGGAAAATTTACAGTCTAGCTTCTGCAATATCAGAACAAAGTCAGTTTATAAGCAAAACATATCCAACTTAAAAGCCTGATTCTCTAAAAATACTGATACTGTCTGGTTTAAAGACAGTTCAATCCTCTCAGCACCTTCCTCTTGGACATGACACTGAAGTTACAGGGCCAACATCTTGGCTCCTTTTCACAGGGCTTTTAGCTGTACTCTAGTAACCCTCACCAGAGGACTAGCCCTGGGAGACATCAGTTCCTGCATTGCTTGCATTAGTTTTTGTCCCACTGGCAGGAATATCACACCTTCAGACCTGTATCATGCCTCTAGACAGCTGTGTAGTTCAGGTAATTAAACAGAGACATTATGAACAAATATTTAAAATTTAAATAAAAAAGGGAAAGAGAACACTCAAAAAAGCAGCAGCTAATTTTGATGAGATCAACTGCTAATTCCTGTGTTTCTGTTATGTTCTAAATGCTGATAGTCAGACCTGTTAAAAAGCAACCCTAGGCACTTAAAAACCAGGGAAAGGGTGAATACATGTAGGGACAAGGAAGAAGAAAATAAGATCTTTGTTAAATAAGGTCTTATCTATCAGTAAACAATAGCAGATTAACTATGCAGAGCACTTCATTCTAATTATTATGTCATCAGAAAAGCCAAATGCAGGAATAAAACCCTGAGCAAATACCAAAGCATGTGTTCATGTTTCCAGATTTACTGTTGCTGGACTTTCCCCTTTCTTACCAAGAGTAAACAGCCCCTGAAAGACCGAGCACACGGGGTGACTAATAACTATAACATGAGTGTCCTGGGGCTGCCTGAAATTCTTTCAGAAAGTAAAGGAAGAGCGCCATAGCATTCCTGCCAAACTGTCTCCCTTTTTTTTTTTCTTGACATTTTCAAGCTAAGAGGCTGGAAGACTTTCAAATATTGTTTACAGCTTAGGAGAAGTCATATTATTAGCAAATAGGGTGGAGGGAGAAAAAAAAGAGTTGGTTTTGTTTGTTTTTTTTTGAAAACATCACCCTTCCCCTAAGCTATAGCTCCTCCCCTTCACTTCAGAAATAACATTTCTGTTTTTTACCCAAAGGGAAAATGTAACCATCCTTTGTGGTGGGGCACGTGTACAGTGCTGCAGCAGATTTTTGTACCTTTGTGCACAGGCAGCTGCCAGCATGGTTGGCCTCGTCTCTCCCTCAGAGCAGCCCTGAGAAGCACTGATAAGATGTTTTTCTCCCCCAGCAGCAACTATCAGCATCCATAAGGCAAAAGAACCACCACAGATGCTGAAAAAGCCATTTGGAGCACAGAGCTAGAGAGGTTCATTTCCACCTCCTCCCCCACTCTCCCCACTCCCAAGCAGGATAAAAAAAGCACCTGACTTGATGGAACAAAGCCAGGTTTTCTGGCCCGATTATTTTCTACTGCTGAACAATGACCATTCATACTAAAGATAAAAAGCAAACTCTGCAGTGAAACAGATGAGACTGGGGAGGAACAGCAAGAGCAGGCTTGGAAGGAGTCCATGGAGGAAAGTCCCACAAAAATGCCTCATGACAAGCCTGCAGTTGGGCTTTGGAGACAACTGCTTGCTGGACAAGTGGTTGAGTTTCCTCCAGAAAGCTGAAGTAGGTGGGTACAAGGAGAAATAAATACAAAAGCCAAAAAATAAATACAAAAATATGAAACACCCAATCACATCTAATATAAATAAAGATGACTTCTTGCTCAGAAGTGGGATTCCCCAGTTACTGTTAACAGCCAATGTTTTGGATAACCAGGAAAGCCAGGTTAAAACAAAATTATTATTTGGAGATATTAAGAAGGTAAAACAAGCCAAAGTGCTCTTCATCCTCTCTGATTCAGTTTAAGGGGGCAAGGTACACCACAGCACATGTTATATGCTGAATCAACACTTTCACTGGGGATTAAAGGTGAGCAGAACAATTTTAAAGGTCTAGGAAAGCCACACATGGTGGGATACTGCTAAAAAATGCATGGCAATGACAGCAATACTTTGTAATGGAGGAGCTGGAATACATCCCCAGCCCTCACAACCACTACACCTTGTAAAGATCAGAAAACTGCTTCAGAAATATCTTTTTTTCTCACTGGTAGCTCTGGATATTTGCTGAATATTTACTTAAAGTTTTTTTGGGGTTTTGTTGTGTTGTTGTTTTTTTTTTTTTTTTTTTTTTCTAAATATTTGCCAGCAGGGCTATTAGTGTGAGCCAGGTATCTATGAGCAGCCAGCTTCCTTCTCAAGAGCACAGCAGCCTGTCCCACCAGGGCTGGTGGTCAGTCACCTTCTCCACAGGAAGGATGAGCATAATTAGAGGCAGACATTTTGAAGAGTAAATCCAGCATGCAAGAGAAGAACTAGAAAGCAGGCTTTACTCCCCATATATTTTAACTACTTTTGTCTTGAATAGAAGTCACTGAAGCCTGATTTTCCACAGCTCGGGGTGGAAGAGAGTGGGTCTGTGATGCTCTGAGAGCTGTCAAGAATTGAGTAAGAAATTTCAGACAGAGAAAGTAAGAAAGACACATCTTTGCAACCAAATGAAAGCCTCTGAAAGGTGTGAGGAAGGTGGTATTCACAGCACCAAAGGTTTTGTTCCAGGTCAAACATCATTTACCTTCCTCATTCATGCTATAATTTAATGGAGAAGGAAGCAAATTTTCTCAGAGAACCCCTCCCCAAACCCTCTGCCCCATTTCACCTTCACAGAAGATGACTTTGCACTACCAAAACTGCCTGCCTGCCCAGCAGTGCTGTGCAGATCAGGGGAGAGTCACCACAGCTCTGCAGAAAATGACCATTTTTCCCATCCCCTCTGATGCCATCCTTTATACCTTCCTCTACAGAAAGGCTTTCCAACCCCTGCCCCCTTCTGCCACAGTGCTGAACTCAACTGCACCCCTGTGGTGCTTCTAACACTGTTCAGGATCTACCTCCACTGTCTTCATCCTCCTCAGCTGCTGGGCACATGCCAGAGAGCCAAAAAAGGGAGCAGCTGCTGTCAAACCCAGACATGAACTGAGACTTCTCCAGAGCCGTGAAAAGTAGTGGGAAAGACACACACAGAGCCATAAACAGGTGACACATAGGGTCATTGTGTTGGATTTTGTGAACTTGTCCTTCTGAGATTGCCCAACGGCACACATGCACTATTTAGCACTGTCCCCTTCACCCTTTTTCAGATCTCTTTAGCCATTCTGTTTTTTAAGCAAAGCAGAGCTCTGTCCCAGCCTAAGGGCAGGAGCTATGCTGGGACTGCAGGGGGAACAGACCTCCCTGAGTCAGGTCCCCCTCATGTATCTGGTCATCCTAAAGCTAGGAACAGAGTGTTAATTCTTTCCCCCACAGCCCCCCTTCTGCTTCTGCTACTAAATTATCCTTACAAAGCTATACAGAGGGAAAAACAATCTGTCCAGAATAATTTGGGAGTGAAGGATTTTAAAAAAGAGAAAGAGAACAGTGACACTGTTGCAGACATGTACACAGAGAAGCCTTTGTGCGCCAGAGCAAGGGAGCCAGCAGAGATATCTCTACCAGTTTATGGCAGCTGAGCAAGCTAGAGTGGAATTGGCAACAAACTCATTAGGATGCAGTTTAATCACACTGCCCAAAGGCAGGCCCGCTAAATAATCTTGCTGGTGTGCTTTCAAACATTTTGGGGCATTATTTGTTAACTATACTTGATGTAGGGTAGGTGTTTCTCCATGACTTTTGTACTACAGGATATCCCCAGCAGTTTGGGATTAGGCAGGTAAGGATGAAAATCCCTTTTACCAATTTGCCTAGCACAGCAGCTGCAGATAGAGGGCAGCTGGTTTACTGCAAATGTCACTGGGTTGTACTTTTGATAGTCTCACCACAGGCTGGTTCCTCTTCTTCCTCTCCACACATTTTCCAGCCCCTCCTATCCGGTGCAAACTTTGAGATAAACCCTCGGGACTGAAGAGCAAAACAGAGAGAGAAGCCAGCCAGCACCCCTCCCACACACCCTGCAAAGCTCAGGGGTCATCAGATGGGTGAGGCAAATGAAGCCCCACTGAAGACAAGCCCTGCCTGCCTGAACAGGAAGCAGGGTAAATCCTTGACCACAGCTTGTGGGATGGTCAGATGTTTTTAACAAGGCTATTGTAGTTCAACCAGCTCCTGTCCCTCCTACAAATGAGGTTATAAATACCTATTTTGTCAGCTGTGCTATAGATTCAGGTTCCTCAGTTAGTGGAGAGAAAATTCCAACATTCTGTGAGCAAGTCATTGAACTGTAATAAGACCTTTAGTGTTGCCTGTCTTGTACAGACAAGTGCCCAGCAAGGTGGAGCTTGGCTCCCTCCAGGGCAAGCAAGGCATGTCACAGAGCCATGTTGCCAAATCTAAGACTGCCTGGCCTCGTTTTGCTGGGAAAATGGCAACATTAGCATTTGACACGTGTGTGCCAGTACCTCACACCATATGTCAACACTTATTTTTTATAGACTTGTACGACAATAGCTATCAGAGGCCAAATATAGAAAGGTTTCCTAAGGCTGGCTCCACAGTTACCTGAGATTTATTACACTAATGACCTTGTTCGCATATTAGTCAGTGTAATCAGTGAGGCATTCAAAATAAAGCCTTCAAGTGCCCTGGAAACCAAGATATATGATTAAGGCCAGATAAGGGCAGAAGCTTTCCAGTGATCTCCTGCCACTGTTGTATTCAGAGCTCAGCCAACCCGTTAGGTTACTCTAATTAGAACGCTTCTGCTGTCTTTCTTAGCAAAGCTTATTCATTTGAAATTGTGCATAAAGGCTTTAAGGATGCACTTTGAAAGCTCTGCAAAAGGCGGTGGAAAGGGGAGATTGCTATTCTTGTAGACCAGTGCTGGTCAGACTCTTCATCAGGAATGGGAGCAATCAGCTAGAAAATGAAACAGACCGTGATGTAACATGTCAAGGTACACTCTGCAGAATGACATTCTTCACTGAGACACCTCAGGACTTGCTGGAAGTTTCTTGCCATTGCCAGGGGAGCAGCAAGCCCTCAGTACAATGCCCTACGCTGTGGAAATTGCCACCAGCAAAATTCGGGTGCTTCATTCATTATTCAGCAGCTGCTGCCAGCTCTCATTCACTTATATCACCTTGGGCATAAATAAGTGAAACCTTGTACCTACAAACCAGTGACAGGAGAGCAGTAAAAGCTAATGAGCAAGCAGGCTCCTTGCATTTGCTTGTACTACAGTCTGACACTGACCATTTCAACAGCAGCTCTTATGCTGAGATCCAGATCTTGGACCACTTTTATTCAGTTGCAATCCAGAGAAGCTTTTCCACCTTCTTTTTCAGTGGCAGTTATCTTCTTTTTTACTTGGAAAAATGGTCCACTCCAACCTATTCCAATAGAGATTTTTATAATTTTTAAATAAACCTATAATAATTTCCATTAAAAGTGTTAGTATGGAGTATGGCATGTTCCAGCCTCTCACTACATCTTGCAAAGATCCTCATAGCTAAACTCAGCTGTAGCATTACTTCTATTCTCAGGAGGAATCTAACAAAAAAAGAATCAAATCTTTTCAGTGTTGCTACACACTCAAGAGAGATTTTTCCACCTCTAGGCTTTCTGTGTGGCCTTGACTTCAAGCTATAGGTTAAGTCCTGAAGTAGTAGATTCTGCTCAAGAGACTGCCTCATTAATCAAGGCAACAATCACAGCCAGACTTCATCATCCTCATTCCCGACCTGCCTCCTGACCACTGCACTGTGCTGGGCAGGTTAGACCACTCTCCACTCCCACATTACCAGCTAATCCTGGGAAAGGTTTATGGATTCTACCTTATTCTGGAGAAAGACATTGCAGAATGCTAACAACATATGCAGTTTGGTACACTGCAAATTTCATGGTTTCTTTTTCCCTCTCTTCTCAGATTCAGCAGCTCTCAGGGTTCTGGTACAAAGCTGCTGAACCAGTGTAGCCAAGCCATGGCCAAGATAGCCATTGGTCTAACATTAAATACAAACCCCAAACAGAACAAAAACACACACAGAGGTTTAATTATATACAAGCACATTTTAGCGGCATCATAACTGATCAAACTAGAAACTAAACCTGAAGGGAAAAACCCAAACATGCTTCTCTTTCCACCAGGAGTCAAGATTGTCCCTTGGCCACACAGTATTACAAAGATTAGAAAAAGAAGTAAAAAGTCTTCAGGAGGACTCAAACCAGCTGCTCTTCCTTATCAGCAAATCCTTTAAGCAATTGAAAAGGAATTTGTGTAACAAAGGCTTTTGGAAAAGAAATTTAGAACAGAAAGTAAATGATAACTCTCATCAGTTGGCCTTCAGGCATCTCAAAACTTAATTATGTATTTTGGTTTATTCACAGAGAAAGCAGCATATTTAAGATTTACTTGGACAGTAATTTCTCATAGGCCCTAATAGAGTATTAGATATTTAACCATTCTTAGAGGGCTGATGACACTGCCAAGCACACAAATATTTTACCATCTGCTCTGCCTGTATCTCTTAAAAATACCACAGAAAATTAATGCATCTTTGAGTTTCACACAGGAGCAATAAGTTTCTAAGGTAGCACAATAAAATGAAGATATTTCAGAACTTATTCGTTCAGCAAAACTGATTGAGGTACTTAATAGTTCATTATATCACAGGGAAGTCAGGAAGAGCCTTTGCTCAAACTGTAAAGCCAGACTCACTTATCTAATTTTCAGCTTACTGTAGGGCAATAGAGATCTTTAAGAAGCAGATTATAACTAGGCCCTACATGTAGATACATTTGCTTCAAGGCAGAGTAATTTCAAACTTGGTGACATGTGCAAGTGTATCTGAGGACCACTGCTGTAATGCTAGCAATCTGGATAATGCATTCTTCAAAATCAGCAGTAGACTAAAATGTTTTCTTTTGTAAACAAAAGGGCATGTTCACCTTAGCTGCCTTCCATCAACATTTTCCTCCTAAACTGAGAGATTCCTTTAAATTTGTTTGATTAAGGATGTGTTTACTATCATAGATCCAAAACAACACCTGCATTAACTTCAGCCATATTTTATGGAAGATGACATTATTTCTGAGACTTCTATTGGTCTGTGAGTAGTTTGAACATTGATTTAACAGAGGACTCTGGACTCAGAAATTTGCTGCTCATCATACAAGAAATGAAGAGTTCTTAATTAAATCTAATAAGAGTTTGCCTACAGGTCATTAGACCCCTGGAGAGGGCACAGCTTATGTCTGCCCAGCAGCTACCTCAGCTTCTCTTCATCCATCAGGCCCTAGCACAGCAGCAAGGTCAGTGCACTGGCCAAGTCTAAACTCTTTCCAAACCAAGTCTGAGGGCAGGCACCACAAGCACAGCATCCATCAGCATGAGATCCAGCAGCAGGGGCTTTTCTCCCCAGCTAAGAGGCCTGCTTGACCATGAACAACCACCAGTTAAGCAAAGACTTTACTGGTGAGGCATTACAAGGCCTCAGATTTTCCCTCAGGATCACTTCTAACCTGTTTGCACCTGACTGCTTCTTCAGCCACTCTTGATCTCTTGCAGTCAGCATGTTCACCTCCTCTGCAGAGCTCTTCCACGAGTGAATGGTTCTCTTCCATTCCTATCTTACACCTTCTTTCAGGAGAAAAGCCCCATGTTTGAGTGACCTGTCTCTCCTCCCAACAGCTTCCTTCCTGAGTTGTGGACCCATAGACCCCTGCCAAGGCTTTTAATAACCTTTTTCTTTTCTACTCTATAGATTTTTCTTCAGCCTATTCAAAGTCAGCACAGTCTGATCTGAGCCTGCTGCACACACAGAAGAGTATCAGCCTGGAATTTGCTCTTCTCCATGGAAGTTTTGGGTTCAAGTCACAGGCAAAAGACAAAATGGCTCTTGACACAGATGGTGGCTTATAAATATAGCCATAAAGCTCATAGAGATACATGGTACCACAAAAATAGCCCACCCCAGCTCCTGGCTTTCCTTTGTGTAACATTTCCACCCCCTGCAGAGAATGGAAGAAGTCTTGGGTGATCAGAAATTCTACCCAAGTGGGAAAGCTGCAGAAAAGCCAGTAGAACCATATCAGAATTAAGTCATTGCAGAATTTAAGCCAATGAACCTTTCCACGTGCCTTTCTGTTTTCCATAACCTGATGTTTCTAGAGCTAGATGTCACTGGTAAGATTGTACTAAAAAAATCCCCAAACAACCAAAACCCAGCAAGCCCAACTGCAAAAAACCTCTAACAACAAAAATATCCAGCCAAACTGTCTGCAATTTCTGCTATGGAAACCCTTTATATTAAGTTGAACTGTTTAGTCTTCTTTATGTTAAATCAAAAAGAAATAAATCAGAATTAAAATTATATGTACTCTCCAGAAGAAAGGACAAGACATGTCAGGGGAAGCAGTCATCTCAGCTGGCAAGGATCAGTGTCTCAGAAATGCCTACTCACCAGTGAAATACAACAATTCACTACACAGGCAGGTGTGTGTCAAATTCTGCTAAGAGATTATAAAACCAGGCTGGAAATCAGCCCATCCTAAACATCTGTGTATACATGACAGAGCTCTCATTCATCTTGGGGGAAAATCTGTGTATGTTTCTCACTCCAGGAGAATTAGCCATCCTGCTCTTTCAAGGTGAGTCAGCTCACCTTGCCAGGCCACAATCTGGGCAGGAAAAGGCATCAATCTGCTCTGGTTCCTCAAACTTCTCTGAAGCAGCTCCTGTGCAGATTGACATGCTCATTTCCCAGGAATATCCACTAGGTATCTGCTTACCCTGGCACAGGGACAGAGAAACAGCAATATAAAATGTCAGATGGGGCCTGTCAGGGCTTGTCAGCTTTGGAAGGGTTTCACTGCTTCTCTTGGGCACGAATGCCCTGCACCTCCAAATGGCTAATTTTAATGGTGTGAGCATCACTTGGGGAAAGGGGAGACAAGATATTTGCCATTGTTGCTGCCTTAAGAAAACTCTTCAAACAATTGATGCTTTTATAGCTTGGCTGTGGGGGAAAAGCGAGGTTCCTCAACTTGACAGAAGTAAAAAAGAAAAGCTGTGTTAAGAGGGAACCCACATAGAAAGGCTGGGAGACACATGCATGCCTGGTCAACACCACCTTTCCAGGAATTGCTTGGCTCACTAAAGCAATCATTGTCACCTCATGGCAGTCTGGTCTCCCTTTGGTTCCAATGGATTCAGAACCCTTTGGTTCCAATGGCAGCTGGCACTAACTGGCAGTTTGGCTGGTCAGAAAAGTGAGTAAAGACATGAAGAGGCAGGACAGGCTCATCCTGAGAAATCCAGTCCACAGTATTTAACTGACTCTGCATCTTAGACAATAGCTGACAAAAAAATTCAAAGACCAGATTTTAGTACTGCTTGTGCTGAGATCACACTAAAGCTTAGCTTTTAGAGAGTCAGAGAGAAACATCACTGATATATCCACAAGAGATAGATTCCTTTTGCCAAGGGTAAGGAAGGTAGCTAATTAGAAAGTCAAGAAATTAGATCTACTGTGAATTTTTTTGAGATTACCAAAACAACAGGAGCTACACAGCCAAAACACAATACTTGTTTTGAATATAGCCTTCAGTTTTGCTTTTCTAACCTATTACTCTATGAAGTCTAAAGAGATTTGAAAATCAGGATTTAAAGTAGCCTCTCTAGTATGACCATTTAAGACAAGACACAGCTAGACTACAGAAGATCAGAAAGGAGGATGTATTTTAAGAATAATTTATCCTGATGTTCAGGAATGCCAAATAGGAGCCAGGGCTCCATCAAACACTGGCCTCTTGTCTCAAACATGGTCTCTGCATATTGTCAATATAGATCTCTTTTCCAGCTTTCAGATCATATCCTGTATCACTTAATGCTAATTAATCCCTGAGGGGTTTAGATATTTAATATTGCAGCATGAGAAGACATCTTAGCAGCAAAAAAACCCTAAATCAAAAGCACCTAGGCTTTAACCAAAGAATTAATCACAAACGGCCAGGCTGCCTCTGGAAGCAGAGCTCTGCTCTGTGCAGGAAAAGGTGGGCATCACCTCCAGATCAATTGGAAGTCTCAAATGCAAGCCTGGAAAGAGCAGAAGCAGCCCAGGAGGTGCTCTCATTTCTGACATTAGCCTGAACTCCTGCAAGGACACTGTGGGTGAAGGACCACCCAAGCCCACAGCATTCACTAACTCATGGCAAGAAAACCAGTGGGAAATGAGTCTGGGATTTTGCCAAAAGCAATTTCCAGGTTAGAAGGAGATTTAGAACCAATCACTTGTAACTGAAACCTAATCCATGGTCTCCATGACCTTTATGTCTGATAGAGGTATAAATGTGTTGGCAAATGCCTGTAGAAAATATCTCACAACAGAATGATTTGACTGGTAGAACTTCCCTATAAAGGAAAAACAATGAGTAATTTTGCCTCTCTGCAAAGTGTTACTGCTCTGACAACAACCCTCCATGTCTATGGAACAGCTTTAAACAGCACAAGTGGGAAGACATCAGTGGGTAGTCCAAGTTTGCCTCTGTGGGGAAAGGCAGCACATTGCCTTTGTAGCACCTGAACAGGAGCTCTGCTTAGGCTTCTTGAGCAGGGCTTGAGAGGATGCAGAGACATGGCCCTCACGCTCTGTGTGAGGAGGCAGGCCCTTCCAGGAGCTCTGACATGACAAAAAGCAGCTCCCACATTCAGGGCAGCTACAGTGTTTGCATTCACAGGCCCAGATTTGTAGTTAGGGTACAGATGGCATCATTATCTACTCCTCTTTGGTTTCTTACAGAAGTACAAATTTAAACAGCATGAGCACAAGGGCCTGTCATGCCACGGTTTGTCTGAAATTGCCATTATCTCTAAAGCACATGTCACAATGTCAAGATTAAAATAAATGAATCAGCATTTTACCCAGCTGGCAGAACATGACACCATCTAAGGGGGTTGACAGAAAAAATTGGTAAGGCTGAAAAGTGTTCCAGGATGGAGTAGGAGAAATGTAATAGCAGCACACAAAACCTTGGGAACACTAGGTTTACCTTGCGTTCCCATTCCCATAGGATGATGTAGAACAGCTTATTTGCAAGGTAAAGGGCACCCACATGTCTTGCCATTACTACTTGGGAGTCCTTAACTCCACAAGGTGCATCAGGCTCCCTTTGGCTACAGTCACTAATAATTACAGAGCACAAGCAGGTTTCTCTTAAGCCCCACAGTGGGCTCTAAGATCAGTTTCCATCCATCAGGCCAGTGTCAGATGACATTCTAGATTTACAGCAGAGATCACCACTTGCCTTGCCAGCTGTAAGAGCCTAATAACAAACTCTGAAGTTGGAAACTATTTTAATGGGAGCACACAAGCATAGGAAGTAGTAAACATTTTCCAAAATATCCAGTGGGGCAGAGCTCTCTCTCATGCCTGTGGATGCTAACAAAAAATAATGACCACGTTTTAGTTAATAATTACCAGGTGCACCGGGCCACCAGATCACTCCATCCTGGACAAAAATACAGGCTGTTTCCACAGTGTCAGGCAGCTGCTCCATCTGCTGGATTAAGCCTACAGCTAAAGTGGCTTAGCTCTACTCATGTCTCTGAATGTGGTCCTCTGTGTCAGTCAGTCTGTGACTTGGAGCTATGAATAGCTTTAGCAGCCCTCGGGGCTCCTCGGGGAGGTCATGAGTACTATGGAGGTCCTAGTAGTGTGGGTGAGTTGAGCCACTGGAGTAAGGAATAAAAATGGTAAAGCCATGGGCATGTTGGCCAGTCTCCAGTTATTCTCTGATGAGACAGGCTCTTGACAGATAATTTGCAAAGTGATGTGACTGAAGTCAAACCATAAATGAAGTTTCTTAAAATACATAAACAAATAAGCATTGATGCTGCTGTTTCTGGGTTTCTAGGGTACACAGAATGTCAAGTGACTAATGATGCATACAGAAAGCCTTGCAACAAAGGAGATCAGTATTTGCTGAAACAGAGCACATTATGGAGTTTTGCTTTTTACAGAACTGAATGCCAGTGTGTTCAATCTTCTACACTGATAGATCCAGGCAGCTCAGAGAAAAAAAAAAAAATCTACATCACTCCACACTGTGTATGGTCATTTTTGTCAGGGTGAAATAGGACGAATTTTTTAAAATATACTCACTTTGCACAGCTTGAAATGCCTACACAGAGATGTAAAATCAAGAGCATTAGCTGCAATTGAAAACAAACAAAAAAGAGTGTTGGGAAAAACCAGATACCTTTCTTCAAAGTGACCATCATTCTTGGAGGCTGGATAGGATATTTCAGATTATTTGCACAGTGAAGATTTGGTTTGTGTCTTTTCTTCCCAGGACAGATCACATTTATTCTTATAAAACCTAAAAAACCCCAAAGTATGATGAAAATGGAGTCTGGGACAAAGCAGTAATGAAAGTAATGAAAACTATGTCAGAGTACAGTGCACCTGATATGGAGTCTCAATTCTCCAGCAACTGAGGCAAACTAATTTATGAAAAAAGACAATGTAGAAGACAGCTACTAATGCACAAAGATGTACAAAGGTTATTAGCCATGTAAGAGTTATGAAAATACTTCTTTTTGAGGAGGATCTCATTTTGGGAACCAAGGACCAACAGATTGCTGTTTTTTTCCCAGCTGTGATGGATAGATTTTGTGTGATACTGGGTTAGCTGTCATTTCCCCATCTGTGTGATGGCTACTGTAAGTAGAGTCCCTGTATCACAGCAAGGTCACTTTCATCCTGGAAGTTTCAGCATAAACATAATATATCATTATTCTTAAATGAAATTCTTTACAGCACCCGCAAACTAAACTATTGTCTGTATCCACCAGAAATAATTTCATACTCAGAGATGTCACTGACAGAAACCTCAAGATATGGAAGAAGAAAGTGTAGCCTTCATAAAAATTGCTGGGATAGGAAGTATCTTTTGGATCCTGGATACCTGTGCAGCTGTTTCATCTGCTGCTTTCCCAGTTTGGTGGGATCTGCTGAGAACAATCATCTCCTGTCCTCGATTATGTTCTTTGGGTTACAAGCTGGAACAAAAGACTAATGGCAGGGCTAGGTCTTTCCTCTCTGTTTTGATGATTTGAAAACACAACTGCTCACTAGCCACAAGGGGCCTGTACTGGCTGCCTGCACTTGCATCCTCATTCCTAAACCCTGAATCATGGTGGGAGCACTGAGATTGGCCAAAGGACAACACGAGATGACTCATGCAGCATATATCCCTGCAGGGGTTCACAGCCATGCTTCCTTTGCTGTTCTTACCCTTGTCCTTCTGCCCCAGTTCCCCCCCATATTTTTGGTATTTCTTTGTCATGTCTGTTCCAAGCAGACCACAAACACTGGTATTCTACACGTGGGTGGGGGTCTCTGGGCTGCAGCACGTCACGTGATAATAGACAACTATAAGAATCTCACCATAGCACAGCCCTTTCTTGGCAAGGAAAAACCCTTCCAAACCTAACTAGTCAAGTGTAGTTCAGAGTACTACACAGCCAGGAACACAAGTCAAATAAAAATACTCAGTATTGTGTTAAATGTCCCAGCATATTTTACTCCTACTGCTGCCTTGCAATGACTGGCAGAGATGTCTATCAGAAGATATTTGAGAGACAGCTACATCAAAACACAAGGGTGACACATGCACAGAGCCTTTTATGATATAAATAGGATGTCATTAAAATTCTTTGTTACATGCAATGATGAACACACTACTTCAGATTATTAACTTTGCAGTACCACCAGCAGTACAGGAGAAAAACCCAGGGCATTTCCCCTAAAAACACCAGATGCTGACAGGGTTCTGTAGGCAGGGATTGTTTTGTGTTTCATGTGTATTTCACAGTTAAAGTAGAAGATAAAGGACTATCTTTTGAGGCTTGTAAGCTCCTAATGAGCTTGGTTCTGTGGTGAGAGTTAGTGGAGCCTGATGCCTTCTTTGAACAAACAGTCTCTGTCTGTGCAATGTGTACACAGCTCAGTGAATTTACTGAGGCTGAACTGGGAGTACATCACACTGCTTCCCACCCTCTATTACTGACTCCTCAGAAGCTGACACCCATCCTGTCATACATTAATTTAGGAAGAAGGTTCAGGCCAACAGACTGTTAATATGGGCATGGTATCTTTTACTTAGTGTAGTGAAGTTAATCCTGCTCATTGAAAATGTTTAACTGTAAAGACCCCCAACCAATCATCAAAACAATGAAATCAAAACAGACCAGAAGCCCCTAAACCCTTGCACCATAGACAGAATAAGTGTGAGCTGTCCAGATTCTCACTTCCTCCTTCCCTGACTCAACAGAAATTAATCTTTATGTCAAATCCATCACAAAGCTCTCTGCCAAGAGGACTGTCAAAGGTGACAGACAGCACTGACCAGTGTATGATCTGTGTTTCATGATCTAAAAGAGATTATGGCATTTTGTGCTAGCTGAGGTGATGGCAAACTCAGCTTCAGGTGCACAGACAGTGCTGTAGAGCCGAGCCTGAGGTGTGGAAGTCAGTCCCACAGAGCCACATTTTGGGTCCTCCCAAGCACAGGGCTGGGTGCAAGGTCAGAGTGAGTCTGGGTCTGGTACACAGGCCAGGCTCAGCTGGAGCCTGCCCAAGGAGCTTGCATCTGGTGGGGAAGGTTGCTCTTTGCAAACAGATGATTTTCTGCCCATTAAACCACACCTTGTTTACACCTGAACATGGTAGTGAACAGCTGTTCCCATGATCATCAATATTCAAGATGAAGTTTTGAACCCTATCCATCTGGATGCCTAACGGAATGCTATCTGAGCTATACTCTCCGAAGATGCTCCGAAGATCTGTGCTCTCACTACCACTACCTTAAAATATTTGCTGACTTTTTCTGCCCATACACAGCAGGAGCACTGAGGACATTTTTCTCTTCCACATCCCTGATTCAAAGCTTTCTTTGAAATCCTCTTATCTTTCCAAGGAAACTATACCATGCCACAGTATGTGTGTGACACAACCTACACAACCTCAGTCAGGGGACAGTGGAGTAGTATATTACACACCCTGCTATTTCTTGAGCTAGGATCTAAAAGTCATTAATACTGATCCATGCCCAGAGCAAGCCTGATAGAGACTGGACATGCTCACAGAAACAAATTTCTGTCAGAAGGAGCTGCTGCACACAATGCAGAATTTATACACTTCACAGGATAACTAGATCCAGAAGCATCTTTCCAGATGGCAAAGATAAACAATAATTGCTCTACCAGAGCCTGCTGAAAATTAGGTTCTACATTGATGTGTTTTTAGGAAACTGGAAGCAACATAATTTAACAACGCTGTACTAGCAGTTTGGTTATGAGCATTTTTAATTTGGTTTTGGGAAGATCTTTGTGTCTTTCCATCAACAGCAAAAGAAATGGTGCTCTGCTGACTCACAGTGACCTCCTTGCAAAGCAGATATATGTGTGAAGCTCCAAACAGTTGTCAATGTTTCTCCTCCACAGGTGTGCAACTCTTCACCTGACTCACCCTGAAACCTCCCAGCCCCAAGGACTGGTTTACACAAAATAATCCCCACCAATTTAACTACAATTAGTCATTAAAAATCCCTCAGAAACTCCTTTGGGGACACAGTTCTAATAATTTATATCAGTTATGACTTAGAGCAATTTACTTTTCAGTTGGTAAGATGTCATATCAATTTAAAACTTTGTTTTGGGTTCATAACTACCAAGCTAAGACATAATTGCTATCAGCCAAAACACTGTGTTTCCAAGTAATGTTTTCCATAACTGATTACAGTTAAATCAGTTCAACTATTTGTGCAGATCAGCCCAAAGTCCCCTGCTCCAGTTACGTGGGGTTTGGTTTCAAATGTTGAGCAATGCACAAGTGAATGATCCATCTGTTACTGTGGTAAACAAAAGGGTAAGGCAGGCAGTACTTCACCCTGTTTTTAAAACAGCTCAACATGCAGAAAATGTGTTGAGGAATCAGAGTGGAATGACAGCAATGAAGACTTTGATGCATAGATATGCCTTGCAGTCCATCATCCCACAGCTCCTCAAAGACCCCCAGCTTTAAGTCCAGACCATTTACCAAGTGTTGGGTTTCATGGACATATTTCTCTCCTGTGGTTGTCTCAGACACTAATTATGCCTTGTCTATGTGGTATGGCTACTCTCATGATACACAAGGGAATAGGTTCACGTTTCCGGAAGCTTGGAGCTGGCATTGTTGAAAGCACGTTGAAACAAAAGAAGCAGTTCAGCTAAATGCTAGTGCTCCTGGTAGGGTGATCATCCCACTAGTAAAACTAGTTTTACTTCTAACCACTAACTTCAGATTAATTAGCTATAAAACCTAGTTAAATAAGAAAATAGAATTCATTTTAATAAAACTAAATAATATTAAAGAAAAAATATTTCCTCTAGGATTTCTAGGATGGGAGAGGAGCACCAGGGAAGACAGTCCCTATCCTCTTACCTGATGGCTCTGCCTGTGCAAAACCACTTTTGCTTATCCTTCTCTCTCTTGTTTAATCAGACCATTATCAGCAAGAAACAGCCTGGAACTCACTGGCAAGCCAATGTGGGGAGGAGGGTGCCCTCAGGTCAGGCTGGGGTGCATGGGACAGGCAAGCTTATGCTGGCAGGGTGGCAGAGCAGAGCTGGCTGCTGACACACTTCAGGCTCCTGACACTGCACAGCTGCTTGCTGGGGTCGGGGCAGGGAGCCAAAGAGATTTTTGAGCTGCTTTCCTTCACTGCTGTGTGGGCATGGTGCTGAACCAAGCAGGGCACAGTCTGCAGTCTCGGGAGAGGGTGATGTTCAGAAGGAAACAGAAGAGTTTCTCAAGAGATGAATAGCTCTGCTCACATTTTTCTATCACACTTAAATTGCACCTGCTCTAGGCCAGCACTGCTGTGCAGGGTGAAGTCTCCTCCTGTTGTCCACTGCAACCTGCTCTGCTTCTCCCTGTAAAGGTTTTCAGGCTTTTTCTGTACCTCATGGGTTTGACAGCTTCTTGGAAGGAGTTTGTGTACTGCACTTCTGTTGTATTTCAGCTCAGTGAACTTGTGGTAGGTCCGTCCTTAATTTCATCACCAGAGGAGGAGATTTTCCATTTGATGGACAGAAGTTTTTAGTCCTCTACTATTTTGGGAGGGCACCAGGTGGTACAGCTATATGCCAAGCTATAACAATTATTTTGTTTCAGCTAGGTTTCTTTACAGAGTTGAAGTTAGCCTCAGTTTTTCCTAGATTAATTAATTTCTTTTTCTGGTGTTCCCTTTGGACAGCCTGTGCTGTCCAGGCAGAGAATTCAGTTTCATTGTTTGCTTTCCAGTGTATTAATACTGCTTGGCACCTCATGAGTGCAGCAGATGCAAATCCAACAACCCTGATTTTGTTGTTCTTTAGCTTTTAGTGTGCCACTTGGCAGCAGTAAATGATCTATAAAGTTTAAGAGTAAAACCATTCTTCTTATCCCCTACTCAATGTCATCCTGCACTGCTGGAGCCTGCATTGCTTCTTACTCACCTGATGTAAGGCAGTAAAGAAAGATGATAAAGCTGAATGCACTCCTTTCTCAGGGCACCTGCTCCTGCACTGCACTCCACATCTCCACATGCTTGTAGCTGCACTGCTGAAGGCCTGATGGATGGTCCCATGCTCATCCATATCAGCCATCAAATGCCTTTCAAAAATCAATTCAGACACAAACAAGGGGGGCCCTCATTTTGCATGTTAATTGGCATGTCTTCAGCAGGAACATGCAAGATGTCTCAGGGTTGAAGCCAGCCTTGTTTCAACTTTGCAAACATTTTTTTCTTTCATCTGTGACTCTTGCTAAACCTTATTAACACTCAATCCCCAAGAATGAGCCTCCATGCTCTGTCATTCTCTAATTATACATGGCATGCCCTTTAACATCCAAGCCCTGCCATGCTGGTAAGCAAATACACTGACCCCAGGCCAGCCTTGTACAGTTTTGCAGGGACTTCCTGCACCCATGCTGAGAGCAGCCTGCGTCTCCCCTGCAGCCCAAATCTGCTGGGCAAAGAAGAACTCAGGTGTCAGATCTCTCTGGTGTTAAGACTAGGCTGAGAATGGCTCTTTTATGGTGGGAGAATAAATAAGTAATACTCCAGGGGCAGGTGAAACACAGCCTTGCTGTTCCTGTCATGCCTTCTGCCCACCCTGAAGGCAATTCCTATGAAAGCTGCCTTTGCCAACTTTGCACAGCTGTGCTAGCTCTTCTGATACTCTGATACAGGGAGTCTTCCTAGAGCACTTCTGCAGCCCCTTTCTACCCACTGCACCCACATGAACAGCATCTCTTGAATGAACTGGAGAGGTAAGAACAGAAGAAATAATAATTAAAAAATCTTTAAGTGAGGCACTTGCAGGTAAGTGTGCAGTAAAAAATTAGAAGCTCTATGTCAAAGTCCATGGTGTGATTCTCTTTGAGGCAGCACAAAGAGAGCGAGAAAGAGAGAAGGGGTTATTTTTCTTCCAAAAGCCCAAATGCAAGGAAATCTTGGGCTTGTGGAAGCATTCCTTGAAAAGACAAGGTGCTTAAGAAACAGGAGGAAAGCCTCCAAGCAAGGATAAAAGGACTTATTTTCCTTTGGAGACATAAACAGCAATTCTTCCTGAAGCGCCAATACAGCATTTAACCAGCTCTGAACACTTCTTGACACAGCTTTGTTGCCTAATTCATAAGACTGCCATCGTTCACAGGAGGCTTTTCTTTACCTCTTGAACAGAAAAACACCACCCAGCTACTAAACGGTTCAGTATCCTGCATTGCTGGGTGTCCATTTGTTGGGTCCAAACAGTACAAAGCACCAAGAAAGAAACAGACACCAGAGAGCTGATTCCCAGGGAACCAGCATAGAGATGCACAGTGGAGATGCCACTGAAAGATTGTTTCACACTCAGGGCAGCAGTGGTGGAGGATGTAGATAGTGCCAGATGGCTCAGGATAAAGTATAGTGCCTTCCCTTACAGCACAGTGCTTTGAATTGTGCCTTCAAGCTAGTGCCCACCACAGCACCCTGTTAGCAGCACTACAGGAGTGCCAAAATACCATTTTTGAGGCCCAGTGGCTGTTTATACAATGGCTGGTTTCTGCCAGGGCCTGACACGGCTGGGGGAAGGTGGCTGTAGGCAATATGATCCACTCTGCACAACAGAAGGTGTTTGTTTGGTTATCTGCCTTCTCAACAAATGCAGTATTGAGACATGATTTCTCACGGGCTGGTTTTCAAACCAAGATTGCATTAGGAAGCACATCAAATGAAAAATGAGTGGACTTCTGCTGATACTACTTTTGTTTATAAGCCTTTAAAAGTATTGTAGATGACTGGCATCCCCAACCCAGTAGGTTTGATGGGCTTTTTGGTTCAAAAGATCTTGTTTTATTGTCTGTATTAAATAGCAGGTTCAAGTAATGTAAACAAAAAGAAAATTGCCATCTTAGGTAGTTACAGCATCAGGACCTTGCAGTAAGCTTGGTTCTGGATCTGTTCTCTTCTAGCAAAAAGTCATTACATTAAACCCAAAGGAGAAAGCATTATTCCTCACCTAAGCTCAGTCTCAGCTGCCACCCAGTGGAATTAGAAATCTCTGCATTATACCAGTGCCTCCTACTGCTGCCTCATCACTCTTATCTACAAGATATTAGTGACCAACAATAAGATTTGATTTGTCTGCAGTGTTTCCTGCCCATAGATTCATGTAGCACTTCAGAGAAATATCACCATTTCCATTTCTCACAAGAGAAACTGAGGCACAAGAGCCAAGTGATCTTCCTGGTCAAACTCCAGGCCAGAAACAAAGTTGGGGCTAGACCGTGCCTTTCATGATGGTGTCCTAAACGTGGCTGGCTGCTGATCCAAAGAAGATCTTGTGGGTTCATGATTTGAAACAGAGGCAATAGTGCCAAGCAGGGGCAAGATACAAAAACGCTGTGGAAGCTGGAGGTGGGATTGAACCTGTCACCTTTAACCTGGACAGCCAGTTTCCTTCTCTTTGTCTTCTTCTGTGTTTGCTTAAACTAAAATGAGCAAGCAGTCTGGTTTAAGAGCTGTCTGCAGGGATTTTGTAAGCTGTCAGGAGTTTTCTTTCACTCCAGGAGAGCATGCTCCGGTTACTGCAACACAAACCTTGGCATGTGGTGGGATGTAGAGGTGAAAGATAGAGCTGTCTGTACAGCTGGAGTTGCAGCCAGAGGTACTGTGAATGAAGAGGAATTGCTACACAGAGGCAGGCACAGCCTTAACAAAAAACACAGACAGAAACTGTCCTTGTGCTAGGCTACGACCACCTTACACGCAAGGGGAACACGACACATCTGTCAGGCCTTATGGGAGCACTGGTGTCCAACAATCCCTCATCTGCCCACCCACAATTAACAACAGCTTTAAGCCTCTATGAGTTATTTCAGTGAAAGAAAATTAGAAATAGATGGAATGTTTCTTCCCCATCCTGGGCAAGGCACACAACTCTGAGCTGCAGCTCTGTCATAGAAGGAACAAAAGCTGGTAAATGCCATACCCTGGGATGTATGGAAGGCCCCTAGAAATAGGTAGTGGCAGATAGAGGAGATACTTATTTCTAAAGACAAAGTGTATGCATGTGTGCACTTTTGCATATATATGTGTGTGTATAAATATATGTATGGTGGTTGAAAGACTATGAACAATGTCATATTTACAAGAGACAGATATTCTGAAAAAGCAAGTACAGCCCAGCCTTCTCTGACCTAAATTACAATGTCAGGATAAATATATAAACAAGTTGTTTTTGAGAAGAGGAATGCTTTGTGCCTTCTGCTATGCTCCTGAAGAGCACTCAGCAGAAGACAATCATCAGTAAGGAAAAAACCCCCAACTTTTCTACTAGCTTATATCTTTCTCCTTAAATAGCTGGTTTTGAAAAGCACATCTCCCAGGCATCCAAACTGAGGTAGCACATAACACAAAGGAATTACCATTGGGATTTAAAAGATTCAGGGGAGACTGCTCAGCAGCCAGCAACTCAGGCTATTCCTAGTGAAATGAGAGGCTTACTTTTCAATTCACTTTCCCATTTGCTCTGCCTTTATTCCTTTTACAAGGAAAAGTGAAGCAAACACTGAGCAGGAGGTGAACCCACATATTCAGCTATTCCCCAAAGTCACTGAAGACCAACTGTAGTTTCACAATATTTTCACTTTGCCACTGAAAGCTCACATCACTGAAAGCCTACTTCAAACCAAGAGCCAACAGTGACCCAGTGCCACAGAGTAATCCCAAATTGCAGTAGCATTATCTCTATTTGACAGCATCATCAGGCAATGACAAAAATACCCCTTGCTAGATTTACCAAGTGGATACTACTTCAGAGGATTTAATTTTCAAGCTTTATATCCTCAAGATAAAAAATGACCTACTTAACTTTTCATCATACCTCTGGAAGAAAAGACACTTTCTAGTGCTGTGTGAGAGAATTTTAAAACAGTTTCCATAAAAAGTAAATCCCTGAATGGAATGTGCAGCAGCAACAAGCCTCCCTTGGTGTTACCTACTTAACCTCATGCACCACTGCATCAAAACCACAGCTGGTGCAAATCTGTGGCTGACTGGCTTCACCTATCAGGGACCAAATGACGCTGATGAGGAAGATGAAGGGAATGAGCTGTGGTCTGAAATACAGGCAGCCTCATGAGCAGCCTCATGCAGCCAGGTCTAGGTACAGACAACTCCAAGGAGAGCAACTCCGTGAAAGCATCAAGGTTCAATGTGTGAGGAAACAACTTGTGGGGGGAAAGGAAATCTGTGTAAATAGAAACCTTATTTACCCAACTATTTTTGTTATTTAATCTGTTGCTCTGGTTTCACTGTAAATTAAATCCAGAGATGTACTCTGCCAGCCAATCATGTAATGCTGGATGACATGTCCAGGCACACAAGCTGCTAAATTGCCACCAGCCTTCAATCTGGAGCAATATAAGACACATAGCTGGGCTGATGGGCTTATCCTCTCTCTAAACAAGTCTTGACAAGTAAGATACCATCGTGCTCTGACTAGACAGTTGGACATGTGGACAGCAGACTGCATGTATGTGTTGCATTTGGCTCAAGAAATCCACAAGATAGAGCCTCTTCAGTATGAAGGGATACCTCCTGTTCAGCTTGGTGTATTGGAAAGAGTTGCTGCAGCAGCTGCTGTGGCTGTTGTTAAAAATATTTATTCCTAAACCAGAACTGAGGGATCAGGACACCTCAGGAAAGCCACCCCTGTATCCTCTGGGCAGGGCACTGGGCTCTGTTAGCAAATCCCATTTTGAGGGCGCTCCTTTTGGACCTGCAGGTCCCATCTGCTCCATGCAGCAAGAAGAACATGTCACACAGGTCTCAGGGACCCTCCCCACCCCTCAGACCATCTTCCCATTCACTTCTGGATCCCAATGAGCTTCTTACCCTGGTGTTTGCTGAAGGTACTCCAAACACAGCCATTCCAAACCAAAAAATACAGGGTTAGTGACCAGAAGGAGAGTGGAGTCCCCAAATTGATTCTCTATAACAGCTAGAAGTTAGTGCAAATAAAGCTACTTCAAGTCTCAAGCAATTACAATTCTCCCCAGACTTCTGCCAACCAGAAAGCTCACCTGTAAAGCACTACTATGTCCTTATTTTTGTTCTGTGTCAACCACATTATAATGAAACTACAGGAGAAGGTCAAGCTCATTTTAGGAGCTTTTTCTTTACAAATGCCCTTTTTTACCCTAAAACATTAGTAACCTTTTCATCATACTCAGACCCTAGGTATGTGATCATTTGTTTATAGCCATAAAAAGTTAGAAGATTCTGTTTTCAAGACTTTTCTTCCTCACTATCTAGAAACATGTTTGAAATGGCAAAAGATTGCCCCAGTAAGTATGAGCATATGGCTCAGCTCTGTCTCTAACTCTTTGCTCTGATCTTTGACTAAGAACTAGAGAGAACATTGTTAAATATGTCAATGAAATCTTTTCTAAGGCAACAAAGCATTGAAACACAACCCACACAGAGTAAATATAACTTAGTTTTGAAAAATAAGAAGATACCACAGGCATTTAACTTTCTCTGTGAAGATCACCCCTGTTCAAAACCACAGGCATTATGAAGTATCTAACTTCAATCCTCTCTGTTATCTTGTAAGACACCCAAAATTGGCAGTTTAACATATCCATCAAGAATCCAGCTTCCTCATAATAAGAGAGGGTATCTATTGATTGAAAGGTAATTTTCAATTTACTTATGTCCAAAACATCCAAGTGGCCTCAGACACTACAGCAGCAGCTCTCCTGGACACAGTTCCTGTAGCTGTGGACATGATACATGAGGATTTTAATTCTGAGCAGTGCTTTGTCCAAAATCACTCTCTGGACAATACCTTTTGACAGTTTATCTATACTTTTTTCTATTGTTAACCTACCATTCAGTAGGGAACAGCAAACAAGAACAACTAAGTGGAAGGGACAGCTGAGAAAGTATTTAGAACATTCAGAAGTGGGTGTTAGAAATGACAGTTTCAGTGTTTGTTTGTAACATTTTGCTTAGCACAAAAGGGTAATTCTGGGGATATAGAAAATGTCAGAGTTTTTCTTTGGAAACTCGTATTCCAAATGATACATCAGTATTTTGCAATTTTTATGATGTCCTGGCCAAGAGGAAGGACTGACTTGTATTAGCTTTAGTACAATATGATGGTTTCTGCCTCCAAGAGGCTTAATGAGTCATTAAATTATTGAACAGACAGGCTACCAAGAAAACCAAAATAAACCCCACAACAGCAAAAACCCAAACCACAGAGAAAGGGACTTATTTGGTTTTGCTTTTGAAAATCAGTGTAATAAATGAGAAATATCAACGTTAGTAGCAAATGCCAGCTCTTTTGCCTGGACGAATTAAAATTGCTGGCAAGATTAAGAAAGAAAACTATTTCTAAAGAAATGTTTTGGCTTGGTCCAATGACTAGAGGAAGGTGGCTTATCTCTGTAATCTACTGGGATTTCTTTGCATTTCTGGGGAAAGAAAATAGCATTTTCTTGTAGCACTCCTATGCCTTCCCTATAAAGTGCTTTATCTGCTGAATGCAAACCAGAATACAAGATCACCATTCCTATGCCCACCTTCAGGACAGTGCCTTTGAGGACAAGCAATTCCAGTATACAGAGATTGCCACTGACTTCTCTGCCTGGAGAGCTGGAAGCAGACTTCCCAGGACATGCCTCCTTTTTTGCTAACTTTTGCATCACACTGAGGCATCTTGCTCATTGGAGTTTGTAAACTCCTTTTCATCACTCAGTTTGACACTGATGTCCATTGTTACTCAAATTACTTTAAACACCAAAGTTCTAGTCCTGCTCAGAGTAAACGAGCATTTTCTGCAAGCATTTCCTCGTGACTATAACTTGTCATCCCAAATCAGCTATTTTACACCAGAATTTGGAGTGCACCAGTAATCAACACTGAAGTATGACCTACTGCAAAGCCTCTGACTGAATAATGCTCACAAAAATACCTGTTTCTGGTAGATTGTAGAGAGAATAATGTCACATTTATCGCTGAAACAGCTGGAATGAATAAGATGATTTCATTGATTACTTCAATCAATGAGATGATTGCTTTTTCTCCTACAACTCCCATTACATTCACAGCCTCCTAAAGCTATCACAAAGACCAATTCCTTTCATAATAACAACATTACCAATCTAAACTAATAAAGTGCAATCAGCCAGCAGAAAGCTACAGAAACAGGCTTGTTTCTTGATTAAAGGTTACCATTTTTCTCTAAATTTGTCTGTTAAATTCCAGGCCAGCTCTTGCCTGAAGTGCCCTAGTGCACACTGCTATCACTTCATATAAGAGCACAAACAACCTCAGCAAAAGCAGCACCTTTGAGAAATTCAATCAGGCCTATGCCTCGATAGGCCTCATGTTCAAAAAAACATGTGAAGCTCATGAAAAGTGAGAAGCAGCCAAGAAACAAACAGGGACAGAGTTAATGAAATTAGCTGATTTTTGTCCTGGCCCAGAAATTGCATCCAAATTTTCAAAATCTTCATTTAAAGTGCAAAGCTTCTTCAGCATATGGAAATGTTGGTGAATATTCAAATATGCATGTATATATACATACAAATATACATGTATGTGTACATATATTTAACTCAAACATTTGTATTTGACTTTATGAAGCATTTAATTCCTTTAATCACACTAGAAGAGGACAATCCTAAACAAAATTTCCCTAGTAACAGCACTATACCACTAAGAATGACATAATGAATGTTTTCCAGACTGCCATATTGTATTTGTGATGGTATAATTGCAAACAAGAACAATGTGTAACCACAGTGTTGAGTACATCACCTAAAATGTTCAAAACTCTGTATCTTAAACAGCTAATAAATTAGCTAGGAAAGGGGAACATTCCAGCAAGAGCCCTGGCTACTCTCACAGCATGGACACACAAAGCTGGAGAGCAAGCTAGAGTGGGGAATACAATTACTGAACAAGTGGATACAGCAAGGAAGGGATGTTAGTATTTGTTTTATATTTTTTTAATAAGCTAGTGTCCTGAAAAGCCATGTGTCAAATCAGATTTGGAATTCCCCACTTTCACACATGATGAAAGAGTGACCATTCACAAGAGCAGCTTACATTTTTACTATGAGGCAGCCACAGTAGGCTCAAAGCCTCCAACCTAAGAAATGCAGACTGCAATTTTCTTATTTAGTACATTTTAATAAAAGGCTCTGTCTAGCATGAATGTGGAAGGCATTAATATTTATGCCCAACTGAAAGAGGGCTGTTTGTCACTTAGTGCCATTCCTCTACTGAACACCTTAATCTCCCCAGTCACTTCTGCTCATATTTCTTTTCTTTAAATTTAACTGCCTTTCTTGCTGTGACCTATTTTCTAGGGAACATATACTCAGCTAATGCTGGTAGATCAAATCAAAACTGTAGCTATGATTCCTTTGAACAGAGATACATCCTTTTCATTTGAAACATAACACATCAGGGCTTTTGCTGGCATTTATTTCTAAATGGAAATGCTAGGTCTGTTTAGCCAGGCTAGTTTAAGCCTACTTTAAACTGAGAATTAGTTATCCTTATTACAGCACCAAAAGCTCATTATTTTCCTCAAAACAGGCTGGAGTATCTCTACTAGTAATTGAATTGCTATATTTTACACAATAGCCACATGTTCCACAGTACTCAATAAAAGCCAGATGGGAATAGCTCTGCAGATCTGATTTTTGACTCATGTGAACCCCTGCCCTACCTCTGTGGATTTGCTTGCTGCTTCTGAAGCCTCCCCAAATGTAATAACTTAAGTGATAAAGCTGAAGCCAGAGGGACGAAATGCCTTTGCCATTTTTCCAATCAGCTCAGCACCAGACATGCTCAGCTCTGCTCCAGCACCTGGTTTCAGCTCAAAGATTTTTGAGCCTTTAACCTGTTGCAAAAGCTTATTTGTCTTCATTGCCCAGCAAAGGCCCACAGCCTACACAAAGTGTATCCATCTGTGTGGATGGTGGGATGAGCAGGGGTTCTTCCCACCAGGCAGCCCCAGCAGAGCCCTCCGAGGTGAGGCCCCTGTGCTGTGCTCCCCTCACTGCAGGAGAGCTGCTGGACACTCACGGGAGCTGCAGGAGCAGGATCCAACCATCCTGCCCAGGGACAAGGTGCTGCTGCCTGGAGCAGTGGTGTGCAGAGGAGGCAGCCTGATCCACAGCAGCAGCAGGATCCTGGGAGAAGCTTGCAGGAGGGTAAGGCAGCAGAATTCCTTCTGGCAGGAGTTCAGCAGGAGCTGGGATCTTTCTTCCTGCTGAAGCCAACTTCTCCCAAGAAACACAACCTTGCCTCTCAGCTATGACTCAGAGCTTCTCTTCACTGGCTCCCAGTTCAGTGGTCTAAGCCACACCTCGTGGGGATGCCCAACTTCCAGAGCACAGGCATTCTCCCCAGCTCCCGGGACAGGGAGGGTGTGCATTAGAAGTGGAGTTCTGGGGTGCGTTTTGGCAGGGCAGTGGGAGCAAGTTTCTGTCTAGCAAAGTCAGACCTTTGTATCTCCCACCATTGAGCTGCATCCTGTGGCCATATGTTGCCACATGGATGGTATAGATCCTTAGTGGCTCTGAGCTATTTTTTCTCATTATTTAGTGACTGCTCTTTGAGCCTATGTTTGAGCTGCCTTTGGATGGCCTTTCTCTACTACTTCACCTAAAGACTGCTTTTTATGGGCTGTACAGAAGTCGTGCTCTCCACATATTTGTATTTATTTTAAAAACACCTCTTTCCTGTTCCCTGCAAAAGGGCATTGGTGTCAGGCTATGAACTGCACATATTAGAAGATGAAGTTATTACACAGACAAAGAAATCAGAGCAAGCCTAACTACTAAAAAAAGGCTCCATTAAATCTTTTGTCATGGGCCATCTGAAGCTTTTCTCACATAAATGGGCATCTTTCCACTTGCTGCACTAAGAGCTGGATTGAGACCTTGGCTTTTGTCCAAGACCTGTGTTTCAGGGGAGAAAGCAAACCAGAAGAAAAGAAGGAAAGTGAAAGGAATTCCATCACATCACCCCACTGACAACCAAACTCCCTACAGCAGAATTAACAGACTTAAGCCACTCAACAGTTCCAGTGCAGCCAGGCTTGTGGCCCAGTGAAGCAGTAGCCACTGCTGCTGCTGCTGCTGGCATGACATTTCAGTCCAGTGAAATGCTTCTCCAGGCTGCTTTTGGAAAAGCAGATGTAAGCTCCTCACTCACTTAGATATTACCGAAAATCTACCCCGCTCATATTAATTAAAAGGAGAATAACTCTCATTACAGATCTTAATTAGCACTAGATTCGGCAGAGGGTATCATACATGTGATGTTTAATGAGCATGTGGCAGATGTTACTCATCTCATTTAACACACAGCTGGCAGATCTTCTTCTCACAGAGTACTATGGTGAAAAAGAACCAGCTACAATAAGCTGTGCTTTGCAGAAATTTCTGGCTTGCTGGTTTGGGATTTGGTGGTTTGGGGTTTTTTTGCCTTTTT